>JAYRBW010078739.1:0-24179 GCA_036023295.1 Invenusta paracnida | reverse complement strand
TATTGTTTAAGTCAAGTCTATGTCAGCCAAATCGTTTATTTTTAATAACAGAGTAACTCTATTTATTATTATTAAGTTTATAGTAAGTTTATTACGTATTTGTCTACATTTACATGTACAAAAAATGTGGGTACGACTTGTCCCGGCTGGGTACGACTTGTCCCGGCTGGGTACGACTTGTCCCAGGTACGACTTGTCCAAGGTACGACTTGTCCAAGGTACGACCTGTACCAGGTACGACTTGGGCTATTACCGTACAGATAGGGTTAAGATAAAATAATTCTTAAGGATAACATTATCATGAATTAAGTCGAAGGAATAAGCAATGTGAGGAAGTTAGCCATATGAAAAATACATATAAGTACCCTTAATAAAGCATATACCGAACTGAACTCTTGTTTAAAACTATTTTGTTTTATCTTATCAACGAAAAGTTTTTGCACTAATCTAAATTTGTTTGTTAATGTTCGCGGTAACTAGTTACAGCGATAAAGATTTTACTTTTATCTGTATAAAAATTTTATTTTGTGTTTTATATATTCTTTATCGTATATGTTATCCAGTAAAATTTCTATTTATACCCTCAAATATGTTTTAATAATATGGAAATCGTTACATATACAATACACAATATTAACAATTGTACCAAATTATGTCATAATTTATTTTTTACTTTGTTTTACTTTTATTTGACTTTATTGTCACTATTCTACCAACTTAAACTAATCAGTAGACTAGATCAAACATTTTTATACTGTTAATAAAAGGTAGTGTCTTTAACTTGGGTATTAGTTGTTCAAAGTTATGATTAGTTGAGATTAAATAGATTTAGAATAAGCTTAACAATTTTATTTACAAATATAGTCATACGGATAGTCATAGGTGCTACAATAATGCCTTACTCATAGCATAGCCCATGCCTATAAATATATTCATTTAGATATTAGAAAAGTTTTTGATCTAGTTTACAGATTAGATGGTATAGCAGACACTTCCAGTTGTTAAGTTACAACTAAATGTCACATTTCAGTAATTTCCAAGTTTCCCGCATTAAATTATTTTTGCTTTTTTTATGTTATTTTTTTTGATTTTTTTAATAAGAAAAAGAATTATACATTAGTGTTTATAAGTGTTCAACAAGAAAAATTATAGATGAATCACAAGTAACATTATCCATGAATCACAAGTAACAAATAACAAATCAGAAGTCTTAATAATGTTTAATCCAATATGTAGGATATTTCCAAAAAAGTTAGTTTATATAACACGGCGCCAGAGAAACTCCTGAGATGGGTAAGGATTAATAAATATGTATTAAGTATTTTACTTTAATTATTTATTTTACTTATTAATTTAAGTATTTAATACACTAAAATAAATTGTAAAATAAAAATGAAAAATATTTTAACAAAAAAACCGTTAAAAAATACATAAAAAATGTAAAAAAAATGTTAAAAAAAAGTGAAAATGATTTAATGCGGGAAACTTGGAGATTACCCACATTTCTTATACTAAATAGTATATAATAGTCTTAGATTTATTCAGACATAATATTAGTGACACTAATAGTCTTGATTTAATTTTAAACTCCGAATACCAAACTCAAACTCAAAGTCTAATGACAAGTCAATAACAATGTGACCTAATGGCTAATGACCATTTTAAAGAGCAACTATCAAGTTCACTGACATCTTTTGACAGGCAATACTTGTTCTAGTTTATTTATGTTATTAAAGCCAATGGCAAGGCTTATTTTAGTATTAAGATCTTTAGCAGATAAATCAACTGAGCCACTGAGGAAATTCAATTTTTTAAATTTTACTTTGAAAATGACTAAGTTTGTGGAGTTTATGCTCTTTACACTAATGTATTTGGGCTTTTTCCTTTATATTAAGCAGTAATTATTCTTTTAGTGTATATTACTTAGAAGTGCAATATAACTTGCAAAGTCTAGGTCACAGATACTGCAAGTTGGGATATCTTTGTGATCTTCTTTTCCAATAGGTAAAGACAGCATATTTTCTGTATTTATGAATTGTCATTTAATAAATGTAAGCCACAATTATGACAAAATAGGAACGTGGCTAGTATATGGCTGGTGAACATCTGCTGTTGTCAAATTGATCATGGCTGACTCTATCAGTTGTAAATATTTGAATAGTATTGTTTATATATAGGTTCATTATCAGTCTGACTATGTTATCAGGGAATACGCCATATATGCTTAGGGAATCTTTTTCATTGGGACATAGAAATACTGTAAAATGCTTTAGTAAAGTCTATGAATATATTAATGCCCTGGTATTTCTGCCAAATGCAGAGGGTAAGGATTTGCTGGGTTATAGTTATATACTATGACTTTTATAAGTATAACTCGAATGTTTTATAACTGTTTCTTAAATATGAATATTTGCAATACAAATTACTTTAGGGTATCCTAAAGAGAAATCCCAGATTCAAATTGAATTATATTATACATTATATATAATTCTACAACAGTGAATATTCAGTTATTCTATTAATATTCTATTCAGTTAATAACCATAAATTTAGAATTAACTGGCACACATTTACTTTAATGATGCAAAAAACTGATATTGAATTATGATATTACAGATATGTGAAATATTATTCAATTAACATGAATCTAAATTTATAATTATAGTATCTTTAATTAAAGATAAACTAAGCTAAATATTTGCAAATTACTAATTATTAACTTCTATTTCTTTTTACTGCAGCATAAGTAATTGTTTTAAATTTTATTCAATAATACTTTACATTTTTAGCAATGTCACAATAAAAACCTTGACTATATCACATCAATTTTTAAAATTTTATTTCAGTTGTTCTTTACATTGATAAAAGTAGTGATACAAAAAATATATATACCCATTTATTTTAACTTTGGTTATAAAAAAACAATATACAGATTTCTGAAACAAGTATCCTTATAGTTGGGACATTGCCTACTGTACTATTATTTATTAATATTTGATAATAATTAATATTATTATATTACTAATTACAAATAAGAAACATTACTGAAGTCTTTCAACTTTTATTATATAATGTATAATCATAGATATTTGTTCTACTTTATATACATACATACAAACCTGACTGATGACAACATCGCACACAATTTTTTATAACGATTTTTAATGTTATCTGAAGTACACAAGACATTAAGATAAATTAACCCACGAAACCATAGCTTATTAATCAGCATGAGTACCTACCATACTTTAATGTAAAAGTACACTCTTCATTCAGTATATCACACCCATAATGATTATGTAATATTGCTTTCATGCTCAGTGTTACATAATAACAAATGATGTCTAAATTTGAGGGTCGTGTATCGAACAATTTAATTGCTGTTTATTCACTCCTCTATCCTGAATAATGCAAATGAGGATGTGTAAAGGTTAGCTACACACACACTAGATGTGATTACATAACTTTCAGTCAGAGTGCAGTCGCCTCAATGCTAAAATAAGAGATTTCTTTGAGCCAATGTACCATAATCCTTTTAGATGGATACTAGTTCCTTTAGGTTCTTATTTAACTGCATATGTAGTGTAAAAGTTTAAATTATTATTGTCTTACTTAACACATGACCATGTTTAACTGCTTACACTCACCGAGGAAGGAGGGCAAGTTCAAGCTGATAAATCCACTGCATCTTTTCAGACAAGTACTCCATCTGGTGCAAGGCTGTCAGTGTTGCTGTCCCATCTTCAGCATGAAATAGATAATTTGGAGATCCATAGTTTTTGAGAGCTATTAATGAAAGTTATCAATAAAGTAATACTAATATTTTAGTAATATTTTTTAATATAAGTATAAATTTAAAAAATTGCAATAAAAAATTAAGTGTGATGTTTTCATTGGGGTGTATATTGATTAGTTTCTATAGTATACATATATATATCTATTAATAGAATGAATACAAAATATTAATATGCTTCCTTTAACATTTAAAAAGTTTTAAAAATTAATAGTTATAGGTATTCAATAGGTATAGTGCACTCTTTTTGTGATAATAAAAAAAAATTATTATATGTTATAGTGGTATATATAAAAAGTGGATTTGTTGAACTAGTAAAAAAGAGCATATAATAATATAAAATTTTCATTTTTTTCTATTAATATCTAAGCATATTAATTTTTTTTTCATTTTAATAATTAATATTGATTCATAATTTGACATGCTTTTCTGTTTTCTACTCACCATAGTAACAATAAAGTACAAATTCAAATATCGAAGTAAACTTATTTTAAAAATTATATCTATATATAGTTCAATATATACATATATATTTTTAAATGATAATTCAATTTAGTATTTAAAGTAATAAAGTATTTTATTACTATTTTTGACGTGAATCTATAGAAGTTATCTATAGACTTAAATTAATTTTATAAATAAAATATTGTCTTGTATTTTATTTATGTTTAATATAATTAATTATGTGATGGGTTTTTCTGATCTTATTTTTAAAGGCATGATTAGAGTTATCAAACATTTTAAAATGCTTTAAACAGAAGTTACAACAACATTTGTTGCACTGTAATAAGTTATTATTAATTGCAAAATTCTGTTTAACAGTTTATGTTCTGAGATTTGGAGATAAAACGTTCTTTGATTTTATCTATTACATAGGTAAGGTGTGGATACTCCAAACATTAAAATTGTTAGATAATATTTGATCTCAAAATTCTCAGAGTCACTGTTCTAAAAGAAATGCATTTTTTACTTTAACAGTTTTGAAAGTGACACTGATATTTTTTATGTCTTAATGTTGTTCTTTAATCTTTGAAAAATATTTATTTGATATTTTTGAAGAATAAAGAAAGTTTAGTAGGAGAAGAATTACTATGAACATAACTGTAAACAATATTGATAGTTTCATTCAAAGGAAAGCTATTCAGCATAAAACTAACTACATAATCTGTGATTTCGGGAGATAGTAGAATTTATTTAATATGATTTAAAAATATATTTTTTAGCACAGTTGAATAATATTTTTCTATATATTTATTTTTAAAAATTGTAAAAAATTGGTTCATAAAAATTAAAATATATTATTATAAAATATGATATTCAATAACTTGAAGTATGCTTTCACATACTACTAATTAAAAATATGCGTTTTTAATCTTTCAAATTTTTTAATATCATTATGTGGAATATTTTGAACTATTAAAAAATATCATAATATTGTTTTCTTTAATAGTTTGGGGTTAGTTTATTTTTAATTAACTGTTCATATATGTAATAAGATATTGTATCTAGTGTTGTCTCTTAATAATGTTAATGAAAATAAAATTATTTTGATGATATAATAGATGTAACTATTTTTTTTCATTTTATTGTTTTAACTTTATTTGTTACAAAAAATACAACTTTCACTGCCATCCAAACGCTAATTTTGTTTTCAAATATTATGCAATGCAGGTTATTGAGTCTATGCTTAATACAATTGTTTATGTATAATAAATTTTCATAATAACTTTAATTGATTTATTTTTATGAAAGTTTTATTCAGTAAGAGTTATTTATGTTGAATTTATATTTTGAAATTTATTTTTAGCTAGTTTAAAATAGGAAAGTTGTATATTTATATATTTTATTTCAATTTTTCATGATATTTTTTTTCCTTTCAAGATTTAAAATGTTCAAATCTGCTCAATTCGCTACTCGTCTGATTAGAACCACCTCCAATTCACAATTATGTAAGTTAATAAAAAAATATATTGTCATTTTATCTCAGAAATATGACAACATGTGAACCATATATAAAATGATCCATTTATAGTTCCCATTAAATTCTTATTGTTGTACCAGGTCTTTTGAGAAAAGCCTCGAGCTGGAAGACGCCCAGAACGAGCGTGTATTCGTCTTCAATCCTCAAGAAGAGAAGCAAGTCAAGTCTGAGTACCGGAGGAAGAACTAGTGAAGTCCCCCCAGAGAGTGATGCCGAGATGTCAGCTTCAGAGTGTTGTCCGTGTGACACAGTTGCCGTGGTGACCGCCAAACGCAAAGGTCGTGGCGGCAGGACCTCTGGGTTCCCCAACACGCCTACAAGCAGTGGCGGTGGAGGCTACTCTGTGAGAGGCGGAGGGAGTGGGGGATCTGGTATTGATGGCGGCGGTGGTAAGCGAGGGAACCACACGACCTGCCCCACCTGTGGAGGACCTGTCAACATGAATACATCCATGCTTAATGCTGGTAGGTGGATTGCATCGGTTAATAGAATGAATTAATATATACAGCATGATCAAAAATTTTTATTTGTTTTCCGAATCAGGATTTCAAATCTGGCCTGATGTATTTTTACCAAAAATTAGTAATATTGAAAGACCTTTTTTCCCCCTAAGAATTAAAACACAGATAAATTATATTCTATGTTTATAAGTCAAGCTTGATCATGTACAGTTGTGTAATATATAAACCGTAATGAAATTCATATATGTTATTAGTATGTAGTATCATGTAAAGGTTTTTTTGCAGTGTCGTACATCCAATAGCAGAACCCTGATTGGTTACCCTGTTCGCCGTAATTTCATGGAACTTGTAGTAATGCCAAATACAACAATGAACTGCATCAGAATCAAAAGGGTGGTGTGTTTGTACTCTATGTCAATGACTATTCCGGTACTTTCACAATAACAAGCTGGAAGATTATTGTATTTGAAGCGGGGAACTAACTGCAGGATCTCCAAGAAGCTCAGGCTTAGATGTCACTGTCATCAATGCTGCTTCAGCGGCTTTATTGGAGACACATTATACAATAAGCCATGTCATATTCAATTTTTAAATCCCTGAAAACATTGCGCGACATTGATTAAGTAATGATTTTGTGATATTGCGACATTTGTGTTTTGAAACTGGTATTTGCTTTTTTTAAATATTTATTGTTTCTTTATTATTTGATTAAATTTCGTTAATATTATTAATTTTTCACTAATATTTGAATAGAAAAATTGGTAAGGCATGAGCAGCATAAGATATTTAACCACCATATAACATTTAATCATTTTTAGATTAGCGATTAATTCATAAAATGAAATGTTCACCAAAAAGGTAATCAATGATCCAATTAGTGTACAACAATATAGGTGTGGTATATATAGCTGTATAGATACAATGCTTTGCAAAAATATAGACATTTAAAATGAAGCATATTTCTGAGATTATGAATTAATTATACACATTAAAAAGCAGATTAAAATTTATATGTACATATATAACTTTTATTTTAAGTTCTATCATAAAGAATATATAAAAAAAGTAAATATAAGGTTTTCACAATATATATATATTTTTTTCTTATACATTCTCATTATTTAATTAACTCAATCAAGAAATAATCGGATTTATTTTGTTTCAGGAAATGAAATCGTTATTTTATATATGAAATATTTTAAAAGCAGGTACAGACGCAATATTTCACAATTTGATTTAAATCTTTCGCATATTTATAGATACACTTACAAAAAGGGTTAATATACTTGTTTAAAAGTGAATGTTATATATACTATGTATAATATAGATAAGTAAAGTATTAAAAAAACAAGAAACATATTTGCTATGTAAATTATATATATATTATATGCACAGTCATATAGCTTTCTGTTTGTTAATATGTAAAAGCAGTTAAATATTTTTAGAATATTCTAGAATTTGTGCACAATAATTGTCGTGTGGCTAGAGAAAATGTTGCTATTGGATATATTTTCAAATTGGATAACACCTTCCTTATCTCAGATTCATCGCGCTATTTGAGATGTGACAACTGCAGGCAATTTTTTGTTGTAATCAGCGATCAAACTATTCATTTAACCGATAAAGTTATGCAACATCCGAAACCTAAGGTTGATAAAGACTTGCCAACACCACAGAAGGTACTATTTTTGAATGTCAAAGATTCCGTTTGTTATTTTTTTGTTGGTTTTTCAATGTATTTATGCGCATGTTTTAAGGATAACTGAATCTATCTTAGAATTCAAAATAATTCTCATGAATTAAAAAAATATTGGGTTTTGCGCGTAAATAATGATTCTAATACAAAATCGCTTCTAAATAAATAAAATTATTCTTATACAAATATTTTTAATAATGTTGTTGGCCATGCTCATTGCATTATAATATTAAAATGGCTAATTGATAAATAGATAAATTAATAAATCAAACATTTTATTACGCAATTATTAAAAATAACTAAAAATACATATTTAAATATGTATTACTAAGAAGTAGAATAACGATTAACTGCGGTATAATTAATATTACCAATGAAAGGTAACTGTTTGCGTATCAGTCAATCTGCGGTATTAATATTTTCCACGATTGATTTATTAATTCAGATTCACGAATACCTTGACCGGTTTGTTGTTGGCCAAGAAGAGGCCAAACGCATCCTCAGTGTTCAGGTGTATGCCCACTACAATAGGATCTATCACAATAAGCTGTCCAATAATACCATAAAGGCCACACAATCGATCAGTTTTACAGAAGATGATCACCAGCATACCGATCCGGTGGGACTTAACAGTCCGTTTCCAATGGTTACTGATAGCTCTTCCATATTCAATAAAGTTGGTGAGTATAAAATTAGGCGAAAGAATACCACAAAATTTAATGATAATTATAGAAAATAATGCAATTAAAATTAAATATAATTAGTTTACAGTTTCAATAGTTGACATCTATAATGACAACGAATGGTTAATAATATGTTTTCTATATATTCTCTTTATATGTGTTTTTCATAATAGTTTCTTATCCATTGTTTTTAATTACTTTTTTAATTAACTAATTTTTAATTGTTTTAAAGTATTAATTCGTCTGATATTTATTAATAGTATGCATCTTTATTCTATTCTTTTAATAATAGGGTTCGTGTAAAGTGTTTATGAAGTTCATATTTTCTAGCTCCTGATTTTATTTATATTACTTATTATAATTAGTTTTACAAAAACTAATTGATTTACTCAAATTTAAAATATACATATAATTTAAAAACAATTGCATATTGACGTTAGTTTATAATTAAGGCAATAGTATATTTTTAAATGAGTTAAAACTTTTATTTTGCAATGTAAGGTAAGACTGAATAATATTTTTTTTATAGAGATTTCTTATTATATAGCCTATATAAATATAATATTTGTTAAATATTCAAACATGAATCCAGCTTTTAGTGTTTTCCATTTTAGGAGGATATTTTTCTTCAGATCAATTCAAGAACTATAAAAATAAAGGTGAAAAACTTATGACATAATTCCTCGATTAGTTGTTTTAATTACTTAGTAATGTTGTACTCAGTATTACAGAAATACATTTCTAAAGTTAATTGTACTTCGTTAGTTAGATGGAAGTTAATCATGATATATAAATAGTTTTAGACTAATTTACTCTTATTGGTTAGAGTAATATAATAATATTTTATGACAATATTAATTTAATAAGGCAGTTCTTTTGTCTATTCTATATTGTTAGCAAAATAATACATTATTATGATAATTCTTACAGGTAATAACTGACAAGGTGCATAACGATAGTTTACGATAAGATTCCTATATCCCTTGCTCTTACCAAAATAAATACAATTATTCTCAACCATCGAAATATAATATAGAGACAAAGTTAGGAACACAGACTAGTATTTAATTACTAAATTACAATAATCTATAACCTATCTCCATCATTATTTTAGGTACTGTAATTTTGTAATAGTAATTTAAAAATACTCTTTGCTTCAACTCACCGGACAAATAATCAGACAATTCTCTCTCTGATTTCACTGACACCTTACATTCGGATACCTTAGTCCTAGACATTCCTTCCGACTTCTAATTATTCAAACTCTCAAAACGTCTGAGACAAGATCATAATACAATTTAAATTCAAATCATACCATTTAAGTTTTACTGAAACATTGAAACTGATATTTACAACTACCGCATCCTCACTTTGTACAAAGTTATACACAGCATAACACATACGAAGCATCGAGATATACATGCATTTCGTAATGCATATAGATTCTGTGCATTTTTTAAGACTCATGGCACCGGCAATTCTCTGGTGCGAAATTAAGAACTGTTAATGCAGGATTGCATAATGTCACAGTGGTATATAGATTTGCCAGTGCGAATGTATTCTTAAAAGACCTCTCAGTATGTATTTATTTGAAGCTAAAAATGAAAATGCCTTAATTATAAGCTAGTGTCAATAAATAAGGATTTCGTTTTAATTAGTTTTGTTTTACTTTTTCCGTTCAATTGTTTGTTTTTTCGTAATTATTAGTCATTTTTCGTAAAGAATATAACTAGTTTAATTTAACCACAGTCTTAGATTTGTATTCATTATAGTAATTTTATATGACATAGTACTTTTATAACATGGAGTTCAAAATAAATATATTGTAAAAATGTAACAGGATGCATTTAGAAATATTTACTTGCATCGTTGTTAACATTTTAATTTATGATTTTAATTACATGCATCTAATTGACTATTATTTTAATTTTGATCCATTTATAAGTTTACTAAACGTGTCAAATTCGTACAATCTGTTTGTTAGTACATAAAACTTTTTTTAAATTGCTGTTCAACTATTTACATTAGGTCACTTTATAAGACACAGATTTTCTTTGTAAAGATTAAACGAAGGATTGCATTAATAATTTGTATATAATTTCACCATAGTAAACCAACATGCCTTGTATTTTGACGGGTGGGGTTAGGGTTCACATAAATATCTATAAAATAATAATTAAAAAAATTCGTCTTATTTTAATCGTCACATCGCATCCATTTATGTTAATTGTTTGTTTGGCGAAATATATGCAAAAAATCATTTTTATATAGATGTTAGATTGGATCTTTTAATCATATTTACAAAAAACTTCTACCTTTTATATTTGGGAGCTATAGAAAAACGACTTTCACTGCCAAATCTCCAAAAGTGTTTACTCTTAATATGATTTTAATATTGTCATTTAAATCACTCCGTCATTTCGGATTTTACCTCTTTTTAATTGAACACTCGTTTACGTGTAAAATAGCGTTATAGTCTGTCAATCAAGAGAAATTTATTCAGATATCTGTGGTTTTTGTTTGCAATTCATCGATTTATACCAGGCGAGGAACGAGGTAACTCATTTTATCCGGCTAACTCGAAGGCGGACATTCCCGACTTCTACTTCGCTCTGGAGGGGGAAAGTAGCAACCTCTCTCCGTCTTCTAAGAGAGATCGGGAGGGGGGTCTGGGGAGCCGTCTATCGAGTGTGGTAGGTGAGAAGGAAGACGTTAGTGGGGTCAAACTAGAGAAGAGTAACATTCTCATGCTCGGTTCCACTGGATCTGGTAAGTTCTTCATGACATTTTTCGTGTTCCTTTCATATTTCTTCCATATTATTATCCGTATTGTGTTTAGTCTGTGAATAATTATTCTGTATTATTGCTTTGCTTTCCACAACCGTTTCTTTTCATTTTTCTATTACTTATTTTTCCATTAGTGTAGTTACGATTTATTTATACTCTGTATTGACTATACAAATGTAATGAATCAATTATTATTGAACAAGACTAACTAATTATTGAACAATACTATTGTCGAAACTAACTTATGTTAAACGTTCAGTTTGATTTTTTATTGAAAGTTATAAATAGTAAATAAGTTTTAGAAGCAATTATAGATTGCAATATAAATAATATAAGGCCTTCTGTAATTGTTTTATTATTTAACTGGAATACTCCTTCCGAAAAAGTTTAGTTTCCTTCGCTTGTTGCCTAAATTTTACAATATTTTTGCCTGCTTTATAACTTGCAGTGAAATTGTTTAAGTTTTTTGACTGTTTGGTATTCCACATAAATTTATTTTAGTTTTTTACTGTATTATATATTTTATATATTTTATGATCGCCTCATCACCGCATCGTAGGCAAGACTTTGCTGGCGCAAACCCTAGCCCAGTGTTTGGACGTGCCCTTCGCCATTTGCGACTGCACCACTCTTACCCAGGCTGGCTATGTGGGCGAGGATATCGAATCTGTAATCGCCAAACTCCTACAAAACTGCAACTTTGATGTGGAGCGCGCGCAACAGGGCATTGTCTTCCTCGATGAGGTCGACAAGATCAGTAGTCGGGCAGGAATTTACCACTCTATTCGAGATGTTGGCGGCGAGGGAGTTCAGCAAGTAAACGCGAAATTTTCTACGTTTACAATGTTTGTAAATAAGTATACACATTGTTGTTTCTTTTTATTTCGTTTTTAGGGTATGTTGAAATTGTTGGAAGGAACAATTGTTAGCGTCTCGACTAGTAAAAGTCCCAAGAAAACGCGAGGCGATACGGTGGAAATTGACACGACTAATATTCTCTTTGTTGCATCGGGTGCCTTTAATGGCCTTGACAATATTGTTGGGCGCAGAAAACACGTTAAGGTTAGTTAGTATACAGGTGGAATGATGTTATTATCTGGGAATTCTGCTTTTTGTAATTCCTCTAAATGAGTCATAATTTTATTTTTAAATAATGCAATTTTCACACTACCTAATTCAATAGCAGTAGCATATTAGCTATTATGGGTATTATACTCTATTTAAAGTTAAACCTATTTGCATATTACAAAAAAGGTGGAAAAAGACTGATAATATTAATGAATAAAAATTTGTATATAAATTAATAGAAACATATTTGGTATATTTTAAATGTTTTACGAACAATGTCAATTTTTTATTGATATTTTATAATGATTTTAAATATATGTATACATATTTAATTTCTGCACTGGAAAATTAACTGCCATAAATTTCTAATTTAGTTTCTCAATATATTAACAGATTATTTTTATTTATATGAGTATGTAAACCTGCGTCATATAAGCAAAATCCAAGATGACATAGTAAGATTAGAGTGTCCGATATCGTAATATTTCTCCTCTCTCAGACTTTATATATGTATATAATTAAGAATTAATAAAATTATTTAATTAAAAAATTCTATGCGGTTCAACTCTACACATTTGTTGGGAAATTCGGAAGTTCAAAACAATTAAATTTTCTGTCTATTTTGGAAAGAAAATCAGATTTTTGATAGATATTTGAATAACCTAGATATGGAGAATTTTAGGCAACTAGGAATGGATTTTCTAATCTATTTAATTATTGTTTAAAATGGATTGTTATTTCAATTTTTAAGGTCCGAACACTTAAAAATACGACTTACCGATATAGATATACAAATATATTTTAGTATATATGCTATTAACAATTAGTACAATTTCACTATTTTTACTGACTTCATTCTCCCATTTCAGTCCATGGGTTTCACAGAGCCCATGAAAGACGCAACTGAAAGCCAGATGGTGATAACTGGTGACAAGATAAGCATCCCGGAAAGCGCCTTTGCCCAGAAGGCAAAAGACATCGACCTCTTCAACTACAAACCAGAGGACGATCCTGTACTCGAGAACAGGGAGCGTGATCAGTTGTTGTCAGCCGTAGAGGCGCGAGATCTTATCACATTTGGTCTGATTCCTGAGTTTGTTGGACGGTTCCCCATAGTAGCGAGTTTACATCATCTGGACGAGGATATGTTGATGCGAATTCTCACTGAACCGAGAAATGCTCTGCTCTCTCAGTTTAAAATGTTGTTTTCCATTGACAAGGTGACAAATGCAAGCTGGTTCTAATTGTTTTTAATTGTTCCGTGTGCTCATAACTAAATATTTTTCATTGTTCAAATGTTACCTACTTTATCTTTAAATAAATATTATTAGAGTTATTTAAGATTATTTTATAATATTACAAATGAAAATTGAAATAGTTATATTTTTTACTGCTCAATAGTGGTTAGTTACGTAAAATAAATTACAATATTTATTTCTATCAAATTTAGAACTCTTATGTATTCACTCAATTATAAAGATTGTATAAACGATAACTATATATAATTCACAATGAAAATTATTATATATTTAAGTAACATTAATACAATGTTAATCCAGCTAGCTTCAAATATGCTAAAGAAATAATTTGAAATTGATAAATGAAGTCTTTTTACATAATTTACAAAATGCAAGATTTCAGAGAAATTACAAAATCGCGTATTTCGCGCTGCATCTAGAAAAATAGATTCTTACTATTTTTAAAGTTATATATTTACACTTATCTTAAAATGTTTATGTATTATAAATGTTAAATTAGTTAACATATATTCACTATACGTACATAAAGCCTCTTAGTCTTAGCCCCCTCTGAATCCGCCTCGGCTTCATGACTAATATAAACTATCTGAAACAATTGTGCATGCTGTGTATTCGAATTAGTTTTCTCTTTATGTTGTGCAGTGCAAGTTGGACATAACAGACGAAGCTTTGAGGGAAATCGCGCGTTTGGCTCTAAATAGGCGCACCGGGGCCAGAGGCCTGCGTGCTATAATGGTAACCAGATTTGTACTTTTCGTAAAATAACAGTTAGATATATTATTATGAATGAAAATGATATTATCAATATGTTTATATTGTAGACTACTTTTATGTATATACGTACATACACTCACTGTACGTTAGTAATAAAGATAAAAATCTAAAAGTAGCCTAAATATTTGAATTACATATGTACAAGCGACATTTTCATGATAGATATTAATCAATTATTTAATATAGTGTTTTGTATGTTAATCGAAGGCATTAAGATATTTTGAAAGCATTGATATTTCTTTTGTACTTATGGTAAAATCTAATTTTCCATTCTTTTATCACATGGTGTATATAAAAAAATGTAATGAATGTAATATCTACATCTTTCATGTAGATTATAAATTTAATGACAATTTTTTTAATCTTTTGAATGTAGAATACAATTAATAAACATTGATGAATTATTTCATTCTATTTTTAAAACGAAATACTAATTTTAGATTCCAATGAGTGGCATTCTATTTCTATACGATCATTCCGTCATCGAGATTTTCTTGCTTTTCCTTGAACATTGCAGACTTAGCGAATCCCTGTTATAGTCGCTAGTCGCTTCTAGTTGCTTACATCTTTTCGCGTAGATGTATGTAAGTAGTCTATAATCATTTCCTGCGGTAATCTCACCTTTCTCGCCTCAATTTGACGCCATTACGCAGGAACGCATCCTACTGGAGCCACGCTATGAAATCCCCGGATCAGACATTTCAGAGGTCCGGATCACGGATCTGGTTGTTCGTAATGAAGCTCCCGCGGAGTATATTCGACATGCTAGCGACAGCGCTGTAGCCTCAGATGCCAACAATTCTGCTGCGTCCATTTGATTCATCTAAATGTCTCATATTTCCCGCTCTCCTCTACGCCACTATTTCTCTTAAAACCGATCTTTCAATCAAAAAGACAATCATCTGGATTTCTTGAAAATTGTACACAACCACACGCATACAAACCTATTGAGTCTTCCAACTAAACGAATCTAAACTGAATCACAGAATATTATCATTAACTTTTTAAATATAATTTATTATCTCTATCTATTTTGACTTACTTATATAATTTAGATATATATATATATATATATATAGCTTATTATTTAGTTTATATAGTATGTGTTGCGTTTCCATTTTATTTACTTCATTTTAATACGCATATTTTGTAAAAAATATAACTTCATGCGAACATTATTTTTCTTCATTTATTTATTGAAATATGCAACATTATTTTCCCACTATTCACGTTTACTTTGAAGATTGTCGAGTCATTTTCCAAAACATTTGTTTCTTATATGAATTGTTTATTTACATATTTGGAGCTAGTTTCATTTCTTTGTATAATTTAGCGATTCTTGTATTTATTTTATATTTTACCATATAATTACATTTTTACATTACATTAATTATAATAAAATTTATTTAAATATATACTTTTAGTAAACAAATTGTTTTCTTTCGTTAAAAATGTGGGAGTACATTCATGTTACAATAATGATATTTTTGAGTACCAACTATAATTCGACTTATATTTGATAATATTGAGAACTATGCATCTTATATACCTAAATTTGAATAATAATAGTTTTCATTAATTATGCTCTTCTTTCATTTTCATTAATTTTAATTGCAAATTACATTATTTTCCCATTTTTTGAACACTGGTTTTTATGACTATCTTATATTATTATCACAGAATGATTAAAAAATAAAGTTATTATTATCTAAGAAATTAATTATAAGAAAATAATGTGAAGTATGTAATACATTTTTTTATCCACTGTGTTATTCTTTCGATTATTACATTGTAGCGACAAGAAAAAACAATGTATTTTACAAACTATTCCATAAAACAGGTATCAAAAACTATATACATATATGTACCTACTCTACTATATCGTATCTGTATTATTTTATTCTCCATTTCACTTTGGTAATTATTGAAATTTATGATTGTTAAATGTAATTATATCTAAAACTAATTAAAAATATTTAGACTCTAGTAAGGATTAATTAACAGGATTAAAACCAATCCTCGTCATAAAAATGCGTCGATAAAAGATTCTGCTAGTTATTTAAATGCTTATTATGCTAACCATATACCTATACTAATTAATTACTCCGTTTTTAATGCATGGAGACCTATTACCCAATATCTATAAATCATCAATCCGGCAAGATTTTATACTCATCTACAATTATTTAAGATTTCTACAACGACAGTTATAACAAAACGGGTGATATTGAAACACTGTGTGAATCAGGTCACCTGTGTCTTAATAAACCGCCGGTTTGTTGGTTTATATATAGAATTTCTCTCTAGAAATTTGCTGCAATCAGGCGTGACAAAGGGCCATCAGTAGCTTTATTAGGCGCAATGGTAGTGTTGCCATAGTATGGTTCTACTAATCTCTTCTTTACAAATGGTACTTTGGAGGAAGGCTACTGTTCTTGTCGTCTGGCTTTTCAATCTAACGTGCATCAATTCTATTGCTGCTATTGTGTATTGACGTATATCAGTGTAGTTGAATAAATATCAGTTGCAGGAGAATAATTTCAGATTTTTGATTTATGATCCAAAAAGTATAGTTAAAATGTCTGATTCGCCAGCAAGTGCGCGAAATAGCTCACGAAATGCAAGGTAATATATTTCTCTTTCTATTTGTAATTAGTATAGTTATCTATAATTTTTGTCAAAAGTCTATATTGTATTTTTTAGATTGAAATTCTGTAAATTTTGTCTGATTTATCAGTCATATTTGTATCTATGTTCATTATATGTACACACATAACAACATAGATAATCAATATCTTTTTACTAATTTAATGTTGAAATAAGAAGATTTCAAAAGGATAATTTTGTGAATTCACGAGGATATACTATATTAACTTCAGTTTGAATAAGTAATAATTTGATCAAAAAGTGTAAGTTTTAAGTGATTTTATTAAGTTTTTTTGTAAAATTTTAAACGTTTCTTTTTATAATACAGTTTTGTATAATCGATCTAAAAAGTAATAGATTAGCTATTCAAAAATTAGTGTAATTTATTAGTTATGTGTGAATTGTGCTTGACTTGAATTTTTGAGCGCTTACATTTGCTATTATATCAAGTTTAATATCATTCGGATGCTATATTGTACTAAGAATGCCAGGACAGAGTAAGAATTTTATTTCAATTTAGCTTCCATTTTTAATTAATAAATTAATTAGGTCTTTACTATCATAAAAATCAACGGGTTAATTAAAGTCACTTTTTACATTAATGCAATATGATCCACAGATAATAATCGTTGATCTTTGACATTATTTGCGGAGGTAAGAATAGAGGTGAAGCAACAAGTTACTCAGATGGCATTCGCCGGCTATCCTGATAAGCTTATTATGCCAGTGAAGCAGCCTCGCAACTGAATAGAAATTTAGAATAACTTTTTTCCTATTTATTTTTAATAATAGAAATTAAAAGGATTTTTAAATCCATAAATTTATATCTACATCTTAAGACATTCACATGTATATTTAATATAAGTTCAACGCGCGTAAATAAAACATTTAAATATTCGAGATTAATGGCAATCTATATTCAAATGCATATGTTATATATGTATACATGTTATTATATGTAGGTAACCGGAGCTGCAACGAGACGCTAGTTATTAAATCAACTTGTATAAAGTTGATTTTAATTTCAAAACGATATTTATTATAAATTTATGATTATGATTTTCAGATAACATTATTTTGTCATATATAATTATATATATATATATTTCCTTTTACTGCAGATTAGATATTTATGATTCAAATAATAAATAATAAAAATAAATTTATGACGTGGAAATTAACAATGTAGATTGATTTAATAAATCTAACTCAATTATTTTCGGTTTCTTCTTCTTTCAAATGCTGAATTGTTTTATTTGTACAAATAAGTATATAATATTCTATACATGTACCTGAAAATTAGACTTCTTCGTATGAAATACATTTTATTATGCATAAACAGAAATGATGTCCCAATTGATGATATATTTATTTAAAAACCATGAATTTTTCTTCAAAAACGGTAATTTATTTGGTCAAACCTGCTCTGGTTAGACATAAGTATTAGAAAAGAAATATGTATATCGCATTTAAAAATTAAACATGTCACATAACAATTTTGTGCTTAGTTTTATTTTTGACACATTGGTATGTAATATACAATAATAATAATATATATAGAGTTTAGTTTTCCATTTTTTATGAACATAGGAATATAGTTAAGGAGTTTATGACATAAAAAAGAATTTAGAAGTTTAAAATCTTGAAACGTTAATAACATATCTCATGATTTGATATGATAAGCTATATTTAATTTTTATTGTTTCGTCTGCTTTAGAAATACATTTATTTATTTCGATTTTTCTTTTGTAGAGTTTTCAGTTAAATTATATTTTTCACAATATTAACATTTTGATTTTTCTTCCCTTCCTTTTGATTTTTACAAGAATCTCTTTAGAAATGCACATATGAAATAACTGATTAATTATGCCCTTTATCATCAGTCCTTCAAACCAGACTAAATGTTTAAATAAATATGTATTAATCAATTTTTAATTGCATAATTTACTTAGCTAATAATTAAATAAGTAGCACAAACAGTTTCAATAATATTAATGATATCTTATAATATTAGTTTTATCTTCACAAATTTGATTAGTAAGACGTATTCTACATATAGAGTCTTTGTTGAATGGATGTGACCATTAAACCTATTAACTGCATTTAAATATAAAACAGGGGAAAATGTTACATTCTCTGTAAAACTTGGAGACAGTTTAGAAATATATAATGTATTTATCAAAGTCAATAGAAAAAATGACAGTTAACGTTGTTAGTTGATGGAAACAGGTATTATAAACGCAGTTACATTCTTTTCATAGAATGAGCTATCAACTAACAAATAAATAAGAATATTAGTGAGCAGCCTTTTTTATTGTCAGAGTAAAAACTTGAATACATTTTAAGCAAGCTGAGGAGACATTGTTTTATTTGTTTTGTTAATATGTGAAGAAAAGATTGTCCTGTTATTGTTTATGTCAGTTTTGGGACAATATATACCTTGTACAACTACACGTCTAACAACATAGGGGATATACTGTATATGTGTTGCACAGTATCATTGAAAAAGTGAGATATACATCAGATGCGATGGAAGAAAATTTTATGTCTATAAGAGTTATTACTTTCTACTTTTAGTGTTGTGCATGGGCTTGAGTTTTTCCAAAATAATGACTGTTTCCTTTTGTCTTTAAATCAGCTCCAAAGCGAAGTTTAAGTTCTTTAAAGTTCCAAGGTTTTATTCCATATAGTGATATCAGAAAAGCGAATGGAAGGCAGTTCTCTCATACTCCTGTGTTGTGAATGAAGTTTGGGTTGTTGCGATTTACGATTTCATAATTTCAGATTTTACATTCGAATATATTTCTTGGTTTAAAAAAAAAAAAAACTTGAGAACCGTTATCATGTCAAAAAAGTGGACTGCGGGCATACTTCGAAATAATAATGGGTATGTTTATCTTTAAAATATTTTTGTCTTCGAATTACAGCATAAATACAATTTAACATCCTTATAGATTAGCAAGTTTATACTATACATTTAATAGTGTTGATGTATATATTGAAGTGCTTTTTATCAGAACTATTTGTATGTAGGTACTATAAAAGTGACTTATGAAAGAAAAGAGAAATTATTATGATACGCAATAGTTTGCAACATATTTATTGGATGCTCCTTAGTGAAAAATCTAAAAGAGAGAAATCAATAAGTTCAGTAATTAGTTCAATTAAATATTTCATTTGTATACTATAATTAATAAAAATTATAGAATAAGAACACATATAGAGTTTTGACTCATGTTGATTTTATATGCAATGCGTATTTACATATTTTTCGATCGAAAATCGTTATATTTCAATGACGTTTATGTTTAAGAAATAAGTATATAATAATATTATTTTTATAATTTTAAGATTTATCATCGAGAATTAAATCATTTTAACATGCCACGAGAATCTATAAAATACATCTCTCTACAACATTTGTATCTAAAACCTTTAAACCACATTTACTACTTTTTAAGAGATAAGTTGTACTGAATGCACAATTGATAGGGAAGTGCAAATTTCTAACGGAGCGACTATCTGTTTGATGACATAAATTAACTATAGTATAGATATCAAAATTGCCAGGTAAAAATTTTCCCGGTGCATCTAAAACACATATTATTATTATGACAGGGAGGAGGGGGCAGAGTGTCCTAGTAAGAGCTACGTAAAGAATTAGCGAATGGTCAAGCTATGTTAATTAGTTTTGAAACAAGTTGAATTTCAGGATCGAAAACTAGAGACTTTTGTTCAAGATTGGCAAAGTATCTCGCTCCACGTCTGCAAAAGCTGCAGAAGGAAAATATTAGGTACTTGTCCTCAGGGCCGTACACAGAACTTTGTTGTCAAGGGAAAAGGTTATGAAAGGGTGCCAAATGTTAAATTTTTATAAAATAACTATCGATTACGTTAGCCTAATGGCAGTAGAAATTAGCTAAAGAAGGCGCCTTAATACATTTTCAGAGGGGGTCAAGTATCCCTCCTTCGCTATGTACGGCCCTGGTCCTCTTTAACTTATCCACAGGGTTAAGATGGGAAGCAAAATCCTTTAGATATTTCTAAAGACAAACTTGTTAACATTTTAAGGGCAATATATCGGTTAATTAGCTTGCGAGAAATACCTAATTATGATGACAACGAGAAAGAAATTCTATATAGAGAATGAAATTAGGTTAAGGTTAGTTATTCCTGATGAGTTTCTTTGCAGAATTAGTTCTAGTTACTATATTAATTCTTTAATAACTCCGCAAAAATTAACATTTGGAAATGGGGCCTGATACTACCTCACTTCGAAATACAGGCACATATCACAGTTTATGTTAGATATTTAATCATTCATGTATTGTTGATTTCAGATTGTTTGCTGATGAAATTAGATTACGATATCTATTGAATTTAATAATTATAATTCCTATAATTATAATTAATATTTAGTCTGTCAGGTTCACCAATTGAATTAAAAAAAGTAAGGTAAAAGCAGTGTTCGGAATTACTTTTTGAAACGTTTTATTTTATTGAAGTCGATTGTTATGAATTTTAAAAGGCATAAATGTTTGAGATCTAATTAACTTATTCATGGTGAATATTCCTTAAAAATGTACATTCAATTTGTTAAGGATTGGTTTGTGTATATTTACGGTTATAATTCTGTATATTATACAAATGAGGATATGGTCTTCCACTTAAAATTTTAAATGCATTTAAAGCTGTATTAGATATTAAACAATGTAATTTCATTAACTATATCGAGATTTATATATTTTAATTAATTTATTTTATGGCTACTAATTTTTGTTATTGATTGTTGCCATAACACGTTTTAGTGTAATTGGCAATAATATAGAGAATGAATCATATCAATATATGATTAATATTTTAATAATGTTATTATTGTTTACATCATCCATTTTACCCATAGAGATATAAATATAATAGCTTAATATATTATACATTTAATGTTATACATATTCAAAATTATGTTTAGACATTTATTATTTTTGTAAGATAAAGGTTTATTTAATTTAGATAAATGTTTTGTTGAATTTAAATTTTTTAGATGAAGAATATAAATGTATATATTAATATATAATATCATTATAAGTGAGTTAAAATTGATAAGTTTTTGTAATAAAACTCGAAAAAAGGGGAAAATGTCCAGTTTATAATTTTTTAAATTAATTTCTAAACGATATTTTGTATTATAAGTGAATACTTTAAAATTTAAGTATATATTATTATCATATACAAATATGTATCAGCAACTTTTATAAAGTTGTTTTGTTTAAGTTAACCAAAATAATTATACTATAGAAACAAGTTTACTTTTAGAATTGGCAGACCTTCAAAATCAATAATTTCGTAGTTTTATATACGAGATATTTTATACATTTTATATATATGTAAACTTTCTTTACTAATTATAAAGTTTTAAAGATAACTAAAATTTAAATTTTTATATTTTTATAAAGACTTCACAAGGTTTATAATGTATACAGGTGTTATTGTATTGGAGAAACATATCACTATAAAGATAATTAATAGATATTATGAAGTAATTATCAAAAAATATGAAATAGGATTTAAGATTTAAGAATTTATCCTTTGGATGTACTTTGTAAACTTTTATATGTAGAAGTTGGATCACTTTTTAAATAGATTCCTTTTAGTGCCAGGGATGATTAAGGCTAGTATGGTAAGGGCTATGGATTTACTTTAAAAACAAATTACTTATTTTCATTTAATTAAGGTTTCTACTATTACAATTGATTTTTTAAAAATAAAGCTTAATAAATAACTCTATAATATTATATATCATATAACAACAAAATTAAAAAGTAAACATTTTCTTTTATAGGCAATAATTTAAATATATTAAACAGGCCTATATCTATGAATTCTTCAGGAGATGTATACTTTTCTAAAACTCTCATACTTGATACATATTCAAACTTTTGCAACTATTATTGAAGAAACATTATTCCATTTTATATGTCTTTTAGCATTTTATGCTTTTTATAATTTATATATAATTTATATTTATGTTTATATTTATATACTAATTCCGTATATATAGGTACTAAAATAGATTAAAATAGACTAAAATATATGTATGTGTGAGGGAAGAATGCATCTGATCAAGAGAAAAGTATTTGAGTAAAATAAATCTGAATATAAATCCAGTTCACAAATATATAATACCTACATTTTTTCATGTTTAATTTTTTAGCCTTTATTCCTTTTAAGTAAGTAAACTGTAAAATATTATTCTTTTATTACAATTGAGAATTATACTTACCATAATGATATTAAGGTTGCCATTCTTCTTTTCTTTGAAGCAGGTACTTTCAATTCATTGACATTCATTTTCAGTCTATCTTATTCAGAAATTGATACAACCACAAAATATATGTTCAAAAATACAACTAATAAACAGGACAGAAATTAATACAGTGAATGATCATGAGATTTCTTACTCTGAACCATAAACAGTTTATAAACTGGGTATATTGTTATCAACCTTAATTTGTTATTGGGCTACACAGTAACTTAAGTGATCTATTGCTCAGCTAAATATATTATGTACCTATTTAATTTCAAGTTCAACACAATGTTAATGTACTATGTCTCCCATTGAATGATTATGTAACTTACATGACTTCTAGGCAATTGTTTCTCAACTCGGATTAAATAAAAAAAAAACTTACTTGAGTACAGTATAACTGATCAATTTATGCCTTTATGTTATCTACCTATTTTACTGGGCAAAATTGCTTAGGGCAATGTATATATTCATAAAATGATTTTGGTTTCCTTAAGTTGTGGATTATAAGCAATGTGTGATATAAATAAATGTGAAATTAAGCAGTTGGTGCACTGTTTGTATACATAGATTATTTTTAATTTGTGAATCATAAACATGGCAAAACCAAAAGCAATGATTTAACATGTTTTTCAAGATCATTGGTAATATATTATTTTAGTGTTAAAAGGTACATGACATGTGTCTCCTCCTCCTCTAAATTGACAATATACATACATTAAAAAAA
>JAYRBW010078728.1:0-24188 GCA_036023295.1 Invenusta paracnida | reverse complement strand
TACATTTTCGGCGGCGCTCTATGATAGAAGTTAAATCATTTCAAAATATAAATTAGTTTTTAAATAGTAGCGGTTTAAAAAATGACTAGTCATTTGGAATATTGATATATACTCATAAAAATATATGCAAACAAATAACTTTTGTTAGATCAAATTGTTGTGAAAAATAATGTATAAATCTCGTTAGATTCTGAGTAAAAATTAATATATTTTAGACTTCAGAATCCCATATTTATTTCGTTAAATCGAAATGTATTACTTTTTTGTATATCTACATGTATTTAAAATTAGCGCACTGTATCTTTCCCGATATATTTTGAGCTTTTATTAAATGTTTAACACACTAAATTTTACATCCTTCGAATCCAACTATACTGAGTAAGTCGAGGTAATATATTTTCAAGTACTTTTCAATTACGGTTCCACTTTCAATTAAAAACTGTTTTGTAATGATAATTTTTATTATTGTTTTTTTTATTATACGATGATTATATGCATCATTTATCAGGTAAAAAGAAAGGTGACGTAATATATTCGGCAAAGTACATTGATCAGATTAATTTTATAAGCTTACTGGATACATGAAACAATTGATTCAAATTAATTAATTCGCATTTAGAATAAAAACTTATCTCTATTTATACTGGACTTTTTTTAACTTTCATGTCCGTATTTTTTACTTTGCATCGTCGTAGTTGAACGACGACATTTAATAATACAAATATTCCGTTGAAAAAATGGTTAAAATTATATATTTTTTATAAAAAATAGATAGAAATACATTTTTTAGAAGAAACAAATTTTTGCAAATAAAACTTTTGTTTTAGAATTTCTTGCATTATTACATCAACTTAATCAGTACACAAAAACTATTTTCACCAATTTCGAGATAAATAAGGTTTTTATTTTTTTAAGTACTTTTTCTCTTATTTTTTACAAGAGGGGTGCATTTTTGGCCTTGGTCACGTGATCACTACTGTGGGTGCACAATACTGAATATAGCGTTTAAAGTAAAACTTTATTTTTGGAAAAGTCACGGAGGCTTGTATTGCTCAATCTGTTTATTTAAAATTACAGCAACTCTACGGGAAGGGGCGCTAAAGGCCCTCCAACCCAGATCATTGTAATCTGCGAGTAATGATGCATCATTTTAATGAAAAATTGAAAAGAATATTAGAGGTATTTAAAGAACGTGCACTACAGAAATTACAATTTTAAATTATAACGGAAAATACAATGAAATGAAAAATGTAACGCTTTCATGACATTGCCATGTGCTTGTACGCACAGTATCTGCGATCATTCATTTTTCAGATTTATTAATAATTCAGAATATTCCCGATTTTAATTTTAATTTGAATCCAGAAATGACTGCAAAGAGCAACTTGTAATCTAAAATAGATCTTAGTTATTTAACGTATTATAAATCAATAAATTTAATAGTATTTTTATTGCATAAAATTGTTAATTGTATCATGTTATTATATTTTGAAAATATAATATATAGAAAAGGATAATTTGAATATTAAACACTAATTTATATTTATATTTATCAATATTAATAAGTAATTTATGAAGTATAAATTAATTAATTAAAATAGCTTATTTTTGTATAACGGTATATATATTTCATATAAGTTCATCATAGTAATTTACACTTTAGCTAGTAATATGGCTCAGGCTTATTACTTTAAATATGTGGACACTGTAAATTAATGTTGACGTGATTATTTTATTGTATTTTGTACTATATATAATATATATATGTAAGTATATTTTACACTATTTTATATCATTTTCATTATCGACTGCTTATATCTCTAGACACCAGGCTGACTAAACTGCAATCATTTTTTTTTATTAATAAATATCTCAGGTTTTTTTATTTCTATTCTTAGCAATTATCTTATTAAATTAATTAATTGAAAATAAATGTTAGATATACGTTTGTAATAAATTAAACTATAAAAATCAAAAATCCATATATTAGCAGCGTAAACGTGTAAAATGTTCACACTTTTGTATTAAATTACATTGTTCAAAGTTCCAATAATTATTAATTGAGTCAAACTTGAATTTCTGAGTAAAAAACTAACTAATAGACGTCTATAGTTAAAGCTAGACATTCACACGTATTTAACCCCTTTAAGAAGACATTACTCTTATTTTCTGTTCACATTTTTTAATATTTATATTTTAAAATACAAAAAGAAGAAAAGTTGAAGAGAAAGAGAGAGAGAGAGATTGGGGCTGAAGGGAGGGTGGGGGGAGAAGATATTATCATTCATTCTTCTCCTTTGAAAAGTAAAATACATGTATGAGGTTGCGTTGGTAGGTACGCATAAAGGTGTACACGCATGGAAATTTAATTAAGTAACTATAATAAAGGACATGTCGGAGTTAGGAGAAAGGAGAAGAGGAGGTGAAGGATCAAGCATATGAAAACCACAATAAGTCTCAATGAAGCTTACGCATTTCCTCTTGCTATTTTTAGATAAATACGTTTGTATGTGTGTATAAGCGGTTTTTTGCCTCTATCCTTTTATTTCAGTGACAGAGTTTAATGTGGTAGACAGATATTGTCCGAGTTGTTTGGAGAAAAAAATGTGTCGCCAGTTTAAATACAATTTTGACAGTAAAACTACAGGTTATTATTCGGCAAAGTAGACGAGAATAAGGAGAGGGGCATTTACCCAGAGATCGTCGGGAGTTCGGGAGGTTACAATAAGATATTTGTTATAAGTAAAATCTTCCATTTTATACTGTAAATATACATTGCAATATATCATTACGCTGACATTACATTATTACAATACGTATGTATGTATGTATATCTTACTTATGTAATAATATGTAACTTGCAGATAAAAGAATGTAAAGGTTAAATTGTTACGGAGTGTAAGTGAAAATATGTAGATTCCTTGGATTTGTGCAAAAATTAAAAGGCTTTTAGAGACATTCCTACTAGTTATAAGTAGGTTTGAAACAACGTATATTATTTATTTATTTATTTGAGCGCATAATAAACTGTATATGATTATTCTGAGTTAAACTTAATAAATAATAAAATCAGAAAATATTATTTAATTTATTCAATTAAAATTGATTTTTATTATTTTAATTTGGTTTTAGTCATGATGTATTTAGCTCATGTAACATTTAACAAAATCTATACGTTGTTTAGTATTTCGTAGTTTTATGTGAAAAATGGGTCCAAGTGGCAAGACATTAGGTAGATGAATAACATGACAATGAAATTATGTGCAATTGAAATTAAACATATAATAATTCAAGTGTAATATAATATAGCATATTGCGTAATTAAGAAATAAATGAATCATTATGTAAAATAAATAAATAGCCTTATTCAGACTGAATATTATCAGATATTAATTCTTGTGGGTACAGCATGGTATAGAAGAGATTAGGCGCATAATGTTTGTTGAGTTTCTTGAGCTTTATCAATTCATAACACGGTATATCTGCTATTGTTGCATAATAATGGCGTATGAATTCTGAATTATTGGCGAATCATACAATTAATTAAATATTAAAGCAAACAGTGTAAATCGGGTCATGACTGATGAACCAATGATACATAGAAAAAGATAATTGTTAATTTGTAAAGAGTTGTTATACCCTGTTATATATATACCTATAGTTTACCTTGAACTAGATAGCAAATTATATAATATGTATTGTAGTATATGCTATAAATTCATAAATAAAATTTCAAGACAAATTTCAATAGAACTGAAATAGTCACATTTTGATGGTGTTTTCTTTTTAAATTTCTATTTAATGATTAATGTACATCGAAACCGAAACATAAACACAAACTACTTCAATAATATCAGATAAGGAGTATAAATTGTAGTGGTATGGCAAATGTTACCAAATGAACACATTAAATGAACAGTTTAAGTAACACATTAATAAATGAAATGGTAGAGGGAATATTATATCTTGAGTATTTGTGTACCTTTATGATATTGTTGTTAATAAATCAAATAATATTAAAATAGTGTTAGTGCTTAAGATACTACAGCTGTTTTTAAATTTAACTCCAAATTAATAATATTAAAAAGCTGAGAAAAGCTCAAGGCCTGAGATGAAAGTTATTTTCAGCAAATTGCTTCTAAAATCAATGCACATATATTTAAACAAATTAAGAAATATATAAATACGGCATTCAATGTATTTAGATGATTTAAGTGACTTCTTTAAAAGGCGCTTGACATTAATTAAAATTGAATTGAGCATACTCGTAAATGTAGGTTTTACATTTAAAATGAAACAAGGAGAATTCAAAAGTTATGTTATATGTATTAAAATTCCGTTGTAATTAGGTTTGAAATCACATTATATTTTCGTTAAACTCAGAAGCAAAATAAAATGCTCTTTTTATGATTGTTTTGGGGTATGTAAAATGAGTAGGGTAATGACAATGTGTTAGATTGATAAATGGAATAATATATATATATACTGATGAAAACTTGCGCATGTATAGCATCTGTAGAATGGAATGAGTGCCGTTAGTGATCGATCTTCAAACAACAACATCACTATCGGCATGTAGGCAAATTGTTGGACTCAAATGCGTCCCCTCTTCTTCGCTCTCAGTATCCAAATCACTATTGTGTTCGTTCTTCGGCGGTGTTGATGTCCCAGCAGAGTTCTTAGAGAACCGATTTGTCCCGCCTGCTCTCTCCTCTTTCGTCTTTTGACTAGAGCCGGCAGGAGACTGCGAATCGTTATCACTGCTGATGGCCGCGTCTACCGTAACCTGAGGCAACCCGTTTTCTTCGGCTTCTTTCCTTGCGCGTAGTTTATTAATCATCCGACGAACACAATAGGTCACAATAAGCGCCGCCCACTGCTCTTTACGCCGCTGGAAGGTATTGCTAATGATGATTTTTTCCTCGATGTTCACTTTCCCTTTGGGCTTGACCTCTGGCATTTCACTTTCCTCTTCCACAGGCTGGCCGAGAAAGTTTCGTGTCAAAGCATCAAGCAAATCCACACAGTAAATCGTGTCGTTCTGACAGATCGGAATGGCCAGTGTAGCGAGTCGAATGTTATTAGGTCGCGGAATGCCCAACGGATTTCCAATCCTTTCCACAAATTCACTGAGGTACTCGAGTTGAATGAAGCCTTTGGCTGTAACATCGTACTCTTCCCAGATTTCGTAGAAGAGATCGTAGTCGTCTTGTGTGAGACCATGCTGCACGTCTTCAGTTGCCTGAGAAAAGTTCTCCAAGATAACAGCGATGTACATGTTGACTATGACAAGAAAGGAAATGACGAGATAGGAAATGAGGTAAGCCACAGCTAGAAGAAAGTTTCCACAATTTCCCAGTTCTTTTTCACACTGTGGCGGTCCTTCGTTCATCAATCCATCCAGAACTCCGTTCCAGCCTGCGGAGGTTGAAATCTGGAAGAGAACAATCATGGAGTGCCAGAAAGTCTCGAAGTTGAAGAGTGGATCAATGCCGGCGTAGTAGCTGACGTTAGAGAAGAAAGACATGCCGACGATGGAGTAGATAAACATGACCATCATGAGAAGAATGGCGATATTGAAGAGTGCTGGAAGAGAGACAATTAAGGAGAAGAGGAGAGTTCGAATCCCACGGGCTGACTTGACGAGTCGGAGAACCCTACCGATACGAAAGACACGAACGACTCGAATGAGAGTTGGTGAGATGGGAATATACTCTATGACACGCTCCACTGCCCAGCCTACAATGAGTTGGAGGGAAGTTGGAAGAGATAATTTGTATATTGATATATTACATATTGCTATCTCCCCCAAAAATGTTCAGGTAAAAGGTAGTAACTTTATTTGAAAATGGATATCTATTAATGCGTATCACAAAACATATTTAGTAACATTTTATTTTTAGCGTTTAATTATATATAATTTACACGATTATAATATGAACGGAATAAGGTTATGTTATCCTTACTGATAAATTGATGCAACAAACATAATACTGCAAAATACTTTAACATTAAAAGATAGACTTGCATGTTATATACAAACACCAAGAATCACAGAAATAAATAAGTATTACCCTTAAACAGTGTTGATGGAAATTAACGCTTTCTTTCGTTAAATAAATTTGAGTAATTTTTAAACTAATCATTAAAGCTTACTCCTCAAATGTCATACACTAGGTGACATTGCTTCATAGAGTTCTTCATTAGTTATATTTGTCAGTTGTCTGACTTCACGTATATGTCTGAACATCGGCTCTTCTTAACTAATTTAATTCCGGGTTACAATTATTTTTTTATAAGAAAATAAATTACAGAATTATTTATTTAGTATAAACATAATTTTTCCAAATCGTTATAAAGCAATTGCAGATGACAATGAGACGATAGAAAACACAGTATTTTAAGTCTTCATTATTGTTCATGCTTTCTGTCATTTTGTTTCCATTCGAAATTTATCCATGAATAAATAATTTAAATATTTACATGCTTTATAAATTCTTGTACGTTTTATTTTTTTGTGAAATTTCTCCAAAAGTTGATTGTTTAATACAATTATGAGTTGTATGAGTCAAACACTCGAAATTAATTAACAATTACTTTGACACAAATTATAATGACTAAACTGCTATGTAAAAGAAAAGTTATATTTTATTAAATATATTTTATTCTGTAATTTATTTATACTACTAATTAGAAGTATAAAACAAATAAAATTTGCTTTTCTTTTTCTAATAAACTAGTCCTACTCGCATAATGTATTTTAAATGAATAATAAAATTGTTATTCCAAAATTAAAAAATAGATTATTTCAAAAATTCTCTGGAAAAGTATTTTTGTCCATAAAACGATATTTTTAGTTGTACGATACAATAGAGAAGTAAGTAAATATTGTATCTCAAAATAAATATAAAAAATAAAATAAATAGAAATCTCAAAATGTATAAATGAGTACAAACAAACCTCTTACTTTAATATTCAAAAAGAAAGATATCACAAAAGAAGTGAATCGCGTAAACAAAGTGACAGAAAACCTTAAATAGTAAGAATAAAATGTAGCGCTCTTACACATTATGGAGAACACAACAATGACGAAATCGAACATATTCCATGGCAGCTTGAAGTAGTGCCACCGCTGTGCGATCAATTTGGAGATGCACTCAGCAGTAAAGATGACAATGAAGACTTTGTTAATCTCCTCCAGTGTCTTCTTGAATTCTTCAGTCTGATCGTAGTGCTCGATGCACATGGTAAAGGTGTTCAGACAAATGAAGACCATAATCACGATATCGAACTTCTGATTGCTTGTGATAGCAAAGAAGATTCGACCAATTTTCATCTAACAAAATAGTAGAAAAAACAACTACAATCTTATAATTATAAAAATATAAATATAAATTAGTGATTCACATTAAAATTGTAAATTACAGGGAGAGTACTGTTTCGACCTTGTTAGGTTTCTTCAGCATCTCACACTCCTCGTATATGCTGTAAGATACAATAATAGCATACCATCAATATATTGCAAATACACATTCGCAAAAGACCGCATTTACAAGATGCATTTGCAATAAATTGGTGGTATGGGACTATTGTTGTATGTTCTCTCTGGCATAGGGATAATGTATTAAATTACTCATAATATTATCTTCCAAAATGTATATTAAAACGATAAAATAAAGGTATTACTATATGAAAAAGTATATACACATAACAATACAAATACGTAACAGTTTAAAGGTAATATTTGAACGAAATTTATTAAAATTGATAAGCGGAAGTAGGTCTTTTAAATCTAAAAAATAGATTCTTTTGAACGATACAAAATATTCATGTCAGTTTTATAGATTGACTCTCTTGTATTATTTAAATAAGTTAAAAGAAATTTAGAAATTAGACTTTTTAATTTTAAAATCATAAAAGAAACTTATGCATAATTTGCTTCTAGAAATATAATTTCTATGTAGTTATCACAGAAGTTACAGTGGAAATAATTAAATTTTATCAATTCATTTTCCTTTAAATATTTATTATTCTAAATTTTTTTAAATGTTAAAAAGTAATAATATAATAAAAATAATATTAATTTATATAATAATCCTAATTTGTTATATGAATAATTTAAGTGTATTTCTTTTTTTATTTAAGTCGTAAATTGTTTGTTTAGGGTATTTGAACATAATAGAGCATACATAAAACTAAGTATGCTTTACAAATTTGCCTTTACAAAAAATAATCACTTATGTAATCGGGCGATTAGAATTATTTTAAGTCAAGTTAATGAATACCAAAAGCAGTCAACCACATGGGACTATAGGCAATATAAATTTGCCCCCCCCCCTTACAAAAATTATAAAACTATCAAATGATATGCGAACAACTAGGCATTTGTATATTTTCGAAGTATATCTCATAAATGCTACTAAGCATTTGCTGGCAACTTAATATATTTATAAATAACTATTTAATGTAAGCCTTTATTATTTAGAAATATCTTAAATATGCGCATACAAGATTCTTGTGTTAAATAAATTGTCATAAAAAACTTTTCATATAAGTAATCGAAAATTTAAATTTAATGAGTCTCACCGATTATTTCTGCAAACTGGATATGAAGAATAAATATATGATTCTACCAGGTAAAGAAGAAGTTCAACAATTTTTGAATGACCATTTTGTTCGAAACAACTCAAAGTTGCTTATCAGTGGATAATCGATTCAAATAGTTAATATTATTAAATATTTAAGAATTCTTGCATCAGTTTTATGAAAAATATCTATTAATATTTTTAAAATGATTATGTACAAAATCTGTTAGGTAATAGTTATTAAATTTACAAGTTTTATATCAAGAAAAATTCAATATAGCTAAAGAGCATCGTTTACTTAATTAAAATCAATACTGTCATCCTATGCTTGAGTTTTATTTAACAAAAAGAAACTACTTGAATGACAGACTAATTAATTAAATAAAGGGTGATGAAGACACGTAGTCAAAATTATGTGCCTTCTCTAAAGTATGGTTTAAGATTATGATTGGTATAAATGTACCATACACCCATACATAAAATATATTGAATATGATCAATAATTAATATCCAATTTAGAAGAAGTCGAGAACCTCACATTTGTAGATGTCGCTATGGATTTGTGGGTGTTTTAATTATCTATTTGATCGGAACTTGAATTTATAATTTATTTCCTGTGATATGAAGGAGAGAAGGAAAGAGGAGAAAGAAGGAAAAGACGGGGAGTTCCAACCTTCGGTTTGGGAATTGGTTTCTGAGGTGCAGTGTTGCTCATCTTTTTCATTGCATTGTAGTACTTCTTCTGGTCTTCCGTCATGAACATCTCAATAGAACCTCCCACCTGTAGAAAGATAAATAGCGCACGAATATAACCATTTCAGAATAAGTATGTTTGTTACCTTCTGCGTATGAAGTCAATTAATTTACAAAGTATGTAGAACAAAACCTTTTTCAGAAACAAGCCATTATAGAGAGCTGTGTGATAATATAGAGAATAGTAGCTAAGTTAAATAATTTCTTTTTAAGCAGTTGTTTTATATATCATTTAAATACTAATTTAAATAACACATTTAACTGTATTATGGTTATTTGTAAATTAACCATAAATTACTGTAATACATTTTCGTTTGGAATATCTCACAGTTTTAATAATTATTAAAACTGTGAAAATTATTGATTAGAATCAATAATTTTCACTAGAAATACATAATGACAAATATATTATGTACAGGCAATTTCAAAATGAATCTATGTGTATATAGGCAGTTTTAAGATATATAATATTTTAAAATTGAAATATATTGAAATGTTCATTTGTATTAATCAATTATATAATTGCATCTCTCTGGTTAAAATAATCTACTATTTAAAGTATATAATTTAGACAAAATATACGGAATACTAAAGTAGCTAGCCCTAATAATAATTAATCTATTTACGCATCGTTACCACAAAATGTTAGTAAATAATTAAAGTTTTGATGAAGATTCATTGATTATGTTTAGCTAATTATGTAAATAATAGATTTTTAGATTATAAGATAGTAGGTACAAGAGTGTGCCTGGATTACTTTATCTAAAATACTGTCCATTAATCTTGTGTCCCTTAACCTTTAATTAACATGTGCGTGAATAGTTTGATAAAGAATTGGTAGAAAGATCATTAACGATGTTTTAAAATATTGTTCATTACTTGGCCTGCCAGTTTATAGGAAACGTTTCATATATATGTTGTTACATATGGTAATAAAGGTGGGTAGTACAACACAGTAGAGAGTAGGTATTCAGAGGTTTTCTTATTTTACGAAATTGCATAAATTAAAAGGTTATTTTTGAATGGTTGGGAAAAATGTTTTACTATTTATTGCTTACGGATAAGTTTACATATAGTATGTAGGTATATAGCGCACTTAAAAACATCAGCATGTTATAAGTATGTTATACATGTAAAATACGTATTTACTAATTCATTATTTACTAAATATCTGTAGTTTTCAATACACGTTTTCTTTAACTCTCTGTTTCATTAATTTTTGCCTTAGCTTGGATTAAGCATTATTTGTGAATACCACGTAATTTAAAGTAGAATTTTAATTTCTAAAGTAATATAGACTGTCAAACAAAAATTGTTTTTAATCTAATACCATGCAGATATATTATATACAAACAAGCTATGGAATTATAAAATTATAATTACAGAAGTGATAATTACATTACCATCGTTTTCAATAATTTTAAGTAAATCAATGGTCATATTTGTCTAGAGTTTTCCTCATTCTCTGACTTGTGAATTCAGGCAGTCAATGATTTAAAAACGCAATATCATCCCTTCTGCTTGAAAAATTCCGTCTCAAAACTTCAACTTCATTGTGGAGTGACCTACCATGAATGAAATCTCCACCTAGTATCATCCATGTCCCGATTTTATTTATTTTTAAACTACACATTTCTAAAATAGTCATTTTTCGTCTATTATTATAAACGTATATATTTTTAAACATGATTATTAGGCCTTTATATCAGTGCATCTTCCAACACGTATTGCTGATCATTCTCGGGAAGAGCATGTGCATTATCCATTTGGAACCACACAGTATGAAACCATATGCATTCATATTCGTTGGAAATGATTCAGTGTATCATGTTTTTTAGAAGTATTGTTTCTCTTTCCATTACTTTAAACCATAATGTTCAGTAATAAGGTTCCAAATAATCTCAACATTGTCTTGTCCAACTTGAGAGCTCAGTTGTCCACTCCCTGTAATTCTTTCAAAACTAATGCTCTTACCTTAACAAAAATTTGTCATCAATGACTGACCCTGTCACAGTTTCATGGCTTCTTCTGACCAAGTTTCTTCCAAGACGGAATAAATTGAAGCTACTTTCATGCTGCGTCTTCTCATATATTCGGCTAAAACTGCTTTATCTTTTCTGCATTTCATATAGTAATTAAATACAAATATTTTACTCCTTTTGATTTTGCATACAGTTCAATACTACACCATTTTGATACCCTAAAGCTAGCTTTTGTAAATTAGAAACAAAACTGACAACAGTTAATCAGTGTATGTGGTAAAATAGTTTTAGATATACAGGCAATACATTATAATTTACAGACAACTTACGCATATTAAATTGTATGAAAATATATACATTTGCTCTTAAAATAAAATTTATAAAAATAGTTAATTATACTATTTTTTAACCTATTTAAATACAATTCGTTGAAATAAACCGATTTTATAATGACGAAAATTTACCGCAAGATGTATAATATGAAATTAATAAAATATTAATAATAAGAAATTATGGTGCATTCCTTGTTATAGAAAAATGTATTCCACCCTACTGAAAACATGCTAATTACAATAAAAAAAATATTTTTTAAACATCTATGAAAGTATTAAAATAAAAAAATGGAATTAGTGGTATAATTTTCTTTATGATTTGAAAATAGCTATACTTTTTATCTTTGATATCTACTAACTTTTATATAGTCTATGCATATTTGTATAAATTTAGAATTTATCATAAAACCCACTTTCTATGTAACAATATATATAATGTATGTATAGTTCTAATGATTAGTTTATCATAATAAATATACTATTATAATATAAAATTATAATATATTTAACATTTTTCTGGAGAGTAAATTTTGATATTCTTACTTTCACGATATTTCCGTTTGAAGCAAAAATCGAATATTTTGAAAACTATGCTTTAGTAATACATTGATGTATGATGGAAGTGTTATTTAAACAACCTTTATTTAAAATTGAAATTATATTCAACAAACTAATGTTAACTAATGTTCTAACTTTATTACAAAATCCATCAGGCACATATTATATGTATATTAACCTAGATCAAGGTTTATTGAAAAAATTGTAGCTTTCTTTAGTAAACAATTTTTGTTTTATTTATTCTGTTTCCTATTTAGTTGTTAGGATTAATTACTGGCCTTATTAATAAAAACGAAGCATGTGCTTCGAAATTAAGCTAAAGCTCTGAGTCGTTGTTCAACTTGCTATTAATAAAAAAATATTAAGTGATTGAGCAAAAGCCTAGAGCATTTTTTAATAATAGCTTGTTAAAACAAAAATATACGAAACTTTTAATATTGTACATATTTATTTCTGTTAGTGATATTACAAGCTTATAAATAATTTCGATAATATTTAAATTCTTTAAAATTAAACAAAATTATCTTATATATAGTGAATAATCTCTATATACGTTTCTTCTATTGGCTCATTCTCAGATAAATAGGCATATTTGAAGAAGAAAAAAAAACTGTTTTTGTTGCTTTAAATTAAAAAAATTATTTGTATTTTTGAATGCATATTTAATCATGTAATTAATATCTACATCAGAATAATGAAATTGTTTTGTAACCCAAAAAAACACCTATATGTATTATAAAAGCAATAGTAAAAATATATTATATTATATGTAACTTTTTAATTGTATACATATTTTTATATATAAATGAATGTAGATATATATAATTCCGGTTTAAATAAAACTGAGTACCTAATTACTTTTATTTATATTTTGAGAGTATTAACTTGTTTATTCGAACAAATTTTGAACAGAAATACAAAAATGGAAACAAGGCTTGATGCAGAGTAAAACAATTGCGTTAAAATTTTTGAGATGTAGGTAATAAATAATGACATTATGTATATATAATTTAACATTATATATATAATAATGAAATTTGATACTATTAAATGTAATAAACACCGCAAATTACAATTATTTTTTAAACAACATAACAAATTATTATATCTAACTTAACTTATCAATTAAGTCGCTATATTCCAATGCATTTTTTTGATTAATTATTAGATATTTATGAAACAGTTACACGCAACTATATATGCCACATAATTAAATTATACATACATAGAATTTGTAGAATTTTTTATTATTTATATAGATAATATATACTTCATTTTAATTATGTATTATATTATATGCGTACAAATATGAAATGTATTAAGCAATTACTATATATCGAATATTTAAAAGTTTGCATATTTTAAACGAGTTATAAATGTATTAAAATATACAAATATACTTAATTTGTTATAAATTGTTTTATACTAAATGTTTGTTTAAATTATTTCATGAGACAGGTGGTTAGCTGCTTACAAATAACGAGCTTAAGCTCGTTTTCATTAATAGGAACCCGCTTTTTGCTCAACTTCAAGGTCACATTTTATGCTTAAGCTCAAGTTTTTCTTTTAATAATATGAAACGAAGCAGTTTCAACTTTTTGTGCTTAAACTTAAGCTCAGCAGGCTTTTATTAACTCGGCCTAATGTTATTTTCTAATAAAAGTAGTCAATAAAGGCTGTCTGTTTCTATAGTGTTAAGAAGTTGTATTAGGCGCCATTCGATGTTCGATATTGGTCAATATGTATAAATGCGGGTTGTTTCTGCCAAATAATATACATGTTTTTAGGTTACTTATTTCACAACACTCATTTTTAAAACTCTCAGTTTTATTAAAAGTTAAATTCTTGCTAATAACATTAATTGAAACAGAAAACATTGAAAACAATCGCAATTTTTCATGAATAGTCTACATTTCACATTTGCGCTGTCAAAATAGTTTAGCAGAAAAACTGTTTTACCTTGATCGTTAACATTTTGATTATTTTTAACCGTAAATTATAAAATTTGAGTAATAATCATAATTTGAACATTGATAAGGTAAAGCTTGAAAGGTAATAACAAATAATATCGCAAAATATTAGATGCAGATGTATTTTATTAGAATTGTTATAAATAACCCAATTGTTAAGCAAACTATGAACAACACAACATGTATTACGGCACCTTTTTCTTCTGGACATTAAAGTTATCGATGATGACACCAATAAAGAGATTGAGTGTGAAGAAGGCGCCCATAATGATGAATAAGACGAAGTAGAGATAGTGGATTGTAGCGTTGTTGTAGACCTGTTGCTTGTCGATCTGATAGGAGGCAACATCAATATTCTTAATTACTCATAGTTACTGTTACTTAAAGAAATTACCATTTGGTAGAGCTATCTACATAAACAATAAATAAACACATGTTGACCATACTAGTTTTAAATTGATATTCAATAGGTACTTTGCTAATCTCAATTTTTCAACCTTCCGTTATAAAGGCCGATGCCCTACTACCTAGACCTTGTGTGAAGCTTAGAACAGCAGTATAGCACGTTGGCTTTAAAGTGAGATGATTGGCGGTTCGAGGCTGTTAATTAACTACTGGAAATTATTAATTGGCGCTATTATTTGAGGCATGCGTGTATTTAGCGGCATAAGTATTCATTAAAATATTGATATATATATATATGTATAAACCTTTTACACAAATTAACTATAATTACATTAATTTGACATTTTCCTAAAAATTATTCTTAGTCATAAAACCTGTACAACATTTCTAATAGAGTAGTAAACACAGTGATTTCAGTGTTATTCATAAAGAAGTAAGAACCCACAATTTATTAAATAAATAATATTATATTTCGAGACGTTTCGGTTATTACCTACTAACCATTATCAATCTAATTAATTGTGGTTACTGAAACGTTTCGAAATATATTTTTAAAATTATGAGTTCCTACTTCTTTCTGTACATTTCATTTTTAAATATAGATGAATATTTAATTAAATGCTCTGTGAAATTTGTTTCTTTACATTTCTATGGTTATCCATTTTTAAATAGCTAGATACTCGTATTTATTTATTTGCCTATATATGTGTATATATAATACGCTAAACTATTGTTATGCATATACAGTATTATTAATAAGTTTGCAAAATATAAAAACCAAAGTGACTTTACAATGTAACTGGAATATTTTTCAACTTAATCTGCTGACAAGCAGATATATCGTCATATTAATTACATGACATAATAATTTTTAAATAATAATAAATAATTTTAAGCACCTCGGTACAATCCACTGCGTCGCCCATGATTTCGGTCCAGCCTTTGAAAGTGGCCTGAAAATAAAATCAATTGTACTATCAGGAAAGATAGCTTGGTCGAATAATATACATACATTTATTTATAATACATATGTTATAAAAAAAGTGTATTTTGAGAAACAGTAATATGTTCAAATTATCTATAATGATTCGTTCGTTTTATTATTATTACATTTTCATATTTGTATATTTATCGTTTTAAGTATACAAGTATAATTTTATTGGTATCTAATAATTAAAAGGATAAATTATATATTACTTACAGTAGTAAAAAAGGTATATATATAATAACGATTATTCAGTTGTGTATATTTTTCACTTCTATGCAAGCTAGTCCTCACCACTTGAAACAAAGCCAGATATCCATTAAGAAAGTTGTCAAAGTTGATCCTCGAGTTCGACCAAGTCACATTATTGTACGTGTTCTGATAGTACTCGCAGACAGTCTTGTTCGGATACAGGTCAGCTGGCAAAAGGTCCCCCGCCTGGTCCTTACACTTGGCAAACTTTCCACCAAAGAGCTGCATCCCCATGATGCTGAAGATGAGCCAGAATACAAGACATACGAGGAGCACGTTGAAAATGGACGGGATCGCTTGGATTAGTGCGTTCACCACCACCTAAAGAAAGAGAGAGAGAGAGTGAAATAACTAGAGGGAAAGAAAAGTGAGCATTGGCTGTACGGTGAGAAAGTCTGTCTTTTAGGTCAATTTCAAATATTTGGATACTAAATTTTTATGATTTTATTTCTTATTCAAAGCTGTGTATTGTTTGTAGAAATAGTATATATTGAATTTATTCATATTTTTTAAATTTGACAATTTTTAAAATATGTTGCAACAGCTGTGTAGATGTAAATACTGAAAAGTATGGATGTAGTAACTGCCATATACATAACTGTTCAATATGAATCACTAGTAAATATTCTCTTTAGATGTTTATTTAATTTAATATATAATTGACATGTATTTTATGTATTTCCTGCATTACAGTTTAATATATTTTATGTGCCAAAATGAATGAGAAAATTATTTAAATGATATTGTATAGTATAGATAATTTTATCAGGCTCTGGAAAAACTGTTCTCCTTCTCATTAAAGGGTATGGTTCTGATTAGTAACACGGCGGTTATTATTTTGTGTTTCAAAATGGCTTCAACCACCACTTGCTTTCGCAAAAAAAAGTTCAGAACAAGGTCATTATGAATTATTGGGGAAGGCTACACCAGGATAAACTCAGATATTGAACACTCGCACGTCTTCGCCTTATGATGCTATCACGTTTCAGGCGACTGTAGATCGTTCAAACGGAAACCGATTCGTGCCAACGCTGATGTAGTTGGAAACCACTGAATATCAGATTACTGATTGCCAGTCAATAACAGAGAAGTCTATTGCTTTTAAGAGTTGTCTTTCTTGAACTTCCAGGGGTCTTGTTCGAAGGGTTCTTGTCATTTCTGAACACGTTATTCCATCTATAGATGGATGCTTGGAAGATATGAAATTTATCAGAAATATAGTGCTAACTATCTTAAGGTTAGCTGTAACAATCTATTGACTGACCGCGCCTGAAAACATTCTCAACAATTTCCCATGTTATAATTAAATACAGTAATGAATGTATCAAGTGTAAAAATAATGGCCCAATAGTACCTTTCAGATTAAAAAAACGATAGAAAAAGAACTAATGCTTAACAAGGCAGTAAAATACGATGTCCTATTGTTTGTTGATGAGCTTCACTCGATTTTATTTGAATTAAATGGGAGTCAAGCTGTCTAGTTATTTTGCATCAATCGGCTTAAATGCGTGAATTTGAATTTTCTCGTTCTTTCTGGCAGGTTGTGTATATATATTGTTATATTAATACATATAACTATTATTCATGTGTATATAAATATAAATAATATAAAAAGATGAATATGTATCATACTTTTAAAATATCAACTTTCCCTAGTCATTCAAGGATATTAGACGAGACTAACGTTCTAACCATAACGACCAATTATAATCCTCACCTTCATGCCCTCCCAACGTGACACAGCCCTCAAAGGTCTCAACGCTCGCAAGGTCCTCATCGCTTTAAATGCACTCAAGTTGGCATCGACACTGATCAAGTTCATCACCACACTCAACAGAGCAATCTAAAAGGGGGCCAGGATGACAGTGTTTAGATATCTGCTTCAACGTGTAATTATTAAGATTTTTCCAGTAAAATGGTTGACATTTATTGTGGGATTTCTCCATCATTAAATTTAAATAGTTAACAATTCACATTCGCATAATGTGTAACTATAAATTAATTTATCAACTATTGATTTGATTTGATTTTGTATTGTATTGAGAAACGATTAACTAGAATATTGAACATAATTATCATAGATATCTGTTTTACTTTATAAACACAGAATAGTTATCTGACAAAATAACATCACAATTTGACGAAATAAGTTTGTCATGAAAAATAATTACCTTTTCTAGATTTTTAATTGCAACGTTTAAAAGACTAGAAAAAATATTAAATTAATGCTATCCATACCGGGCTTTTTTCGCCTCCATATCCTGAGGGATAGTGCTCATTAGCCCTTGTCATTTTCAAACTTCCAATAATGCAGTTTTTAAACTTTGTATGTAATTAAAAAATATGTTTTCTAACTTATTCAATTAACAAAATTGTCAACAAATATTTCTTTAATAACAAATTAAGTTTGAATATGCATTTTTATCCTTTTATAAAAATAATGAAATTTCGAACAAATATATTTTCAGAAAAATACTATTTTATTGTACCTTATGAATTATTAAATGAAATTAATCAATATCCGAATCAAAGTTTCGTCAATTTTAATAGAGATATGCATTTTTATATAATAAAGTATAGTTTTCCCATTTTTTACAGATAGGGTGTATTTTTAAAGTGTGGTAGCGTGACCACTTCTTTGGGAGAACAATAATGCTAAAAGTTGCAAAATGTTATTTTGGTAAAAATCAAGAAAGCATATAATGCACCATTTGTTCATTTAAAAATCCCAGTAAAATGCGCATATAAATTAGCATTAATATTTTTAGATGATATTTGTTGACCACAATTGCAAAACTATTTTCTATTGAATTCGTTTAGATGGTTTGTCATTGTTATATAATTATTATTATTATCATTGTTAATAATAATATGTATAAAATTTAATAAACTAGAAATTATTAACTGTATATTATTATTAACTAATGCAATAATCTAGATCAAAAAATGTAACTAAAATATTGAATATTATTAATACACTATAGAAAAATAATAATAATTGTTAACTAATATTAACGAACAAATTTTGAAACATTGTGATATTTTTTATTGTGTTCGTAATAGAACAAAAATGGGTATTATTATATAAATAGCATGCTCACCAAAGCTTGCTCAGTCAAAAAACTCAAAACAGCTAAGACACTCGAAATTAAAATATCAAATCTTCTGGTTCTCACCGATACAATTATGAAATCAAGCCAACACCAGGCATCTCGGAAGTACTTGTTCCATCCGAATGCGACCCATTTGATAAGCATCTCGAAAGTGAAGATTACTGTGAAGGCTTTGTCCATGTATTCAAGAATCATTTTCATTATTGGTCTTTCGTGAAGAAATTTATCCTCCATTGTCTTTAGAGTGCATTTAAAATAGGATGTAATATAAATTATTTAAATAAAATGTTTTTTAAGCTATACTCAAAAGTAATTTTAAACTATAAGGTATCAATTATAAAACAATACAACTTATGTCTAGGGAATATTGGCGATTCTTTTACATTTTACTTTAAAATGAAAACACTTATTAATTTAAATTTAAAACTTATATTTTACATTCCTGCCTGAATTGCATTATTATTATTTAATAATTATGTTTCATTGGTGTTATCATTAACTGATATAATGTTAAAGCTAATTAAAACACTAAAATCTGCTGGAAAGACAACTGTAAATTTAAAATTACTTATCTAGAAATCTAGTTATCGCATTTTTTCTGCAAAAAGCGAGTCAAACTAAAGTTTTGTTATAAACAACATTATACTTGATACATGTCATATCTCTGAATATCTGATCAAAAAGTAAAATTTTTAATTTTGTCACATATTATTTTGTTATTCACTAAATTTGTATTTATAATTCTCCCCATATTAGCAGCGCTAGAAAGGAAATATCGTTTCAAATGCTGACACCAGTCAGTGACAAAAACTTTCTGATACTTTTGCATTGCATATGTATTGAAAGAAACATATAAAAGATTAAAAGAGAAACATTACCTTTTAATTTTTTAAGCTTTAAAGCATATGCACCAATAGTGTGTCTATATTAATTCAAAATTTGTTCACAATGTCATTTTTCCTGTAATTTAATTATAAAAATATCGAAGAAGCCAAATCTAATTATCAAATCTTAGAAGGATTAAGAGTATATTAATTTCAAAACTCACCAGAGTAGCACTGCTGAGTACAATCATGACAAGGATGAATCCCTCAAAGTAGCGGTGTTCAACGATAAACAAGGACTTACACCTGAGCCACCACCAGAACCGCCCCGGGGGAGTTTCTCCTAATACGTTTGTGCAGGCTGCGCAGGCTTTGTCCAAGAACTTGGGAAAACAGGGCTCAGGGTCCACACAGTATTGAACCTGGATAAACAGTTCCAGAGGTTCATCATGTTTGTAAAAATTGAATTTATGTAAGTCTGTGAATAATAAATATAAATGAGCCTGTGTATGAAGCACGCACTTTGAAAAGAATAAATGCTATTTGGAGGAAAGAAAAATGTTATAAACAAATATTTTTAAACTATGAGACAGTATAAAAACATACTATTGTTAAATATTAGTAGTAGTATATGTCATTATAGCATACTATTATGACCTGTAGATATAATTTATATGAATTCTGTGAACATTTATTATTATCATAAAGGTCAACTCACAATTTACAGCAAAATTTCTATGACTTTAAAAAATTATCTGCATAACATTTAAAATACTTAAAAATTTAATTATTATGCATACATTTTGTACAGAATAAATTTGTATTAATAATTAATAAAAATAATTACCACCATCAAACATTGTGCTCTTTCAGTATTTCAGTATTCACTTTAATTATAAATTAGTAGTAAAGAAAACCGAAGACTGTGATATTATCAAATTATAATATTAAGAAAACCATAATGTTATACTACTGTTCATCTCAACTACTATATTTATATCACACACAATTTAACTATCTTTTATATTATTCAGATGAGAAGACTAGAAAATGTTTATTTTTATTTTTATTTGATCTAACTAATCAGAAAGGAAGCTAATTTTTTAAAATCAAAATAATTGTCAAATTAAAATTCAATATTAATATTTATTAATTAAAACACTGGTAACCTTTTTACTAATTCGAATCCTATATTCTGTATAAAAGGCAAAATGCACTAAAGATATTGAATATTTTTAGATATATTTTTTAATACTCAGTAATGCACAAAAATATTTATTTATATGTATCTATAAAATATTTAATTCATAAGCAACTAAAACTCAACAAGCTATTAATAGCTATAGTGAATAGTATCTGGAGAATTTACTCGACACTACATGCTTGTATATAATCTTACTAATATTTAGGTTACACTATTGAACAACAATATTGACCAACAATCAAAATATTATATTCCAATTTTGAAGTATAACTTTTACAAAAGTTCGACTCCAATAAATGTCGTATTGTGTATTTGAAATTGGGACCCTTTTCATGACACAATATTCAAGTAGAGTATAATGCTCATTATCTCTACTATACTCTGTACGAATTCCCCTAAAACAGAAGAATGGAGCACAAACCTGAACGTCATTAATCTCGGGCTCATCATCGTATTTGGGAGAGCGGTCTTCTAGACAGGTCACAGCAGGAGGACTGGAAGGATGAACTTTGTGGGAGTCGATAGATGCTGTCTTGATGAAACCCATGGTTGGTGAGGGCGAGTGGAGAGAGCCGGAGTGCGAGTGACAGGTTCCTCCACCACAACCACCACCTCCGCCGGTCATGGACAGACAGACACTTCCGTCTGATTGGTCGAGAATACGAGGGAAACGAATACGTTTATATGTAGTATTATATATGTATACATAAATAATATTGATTGATTGTATTAAGGTATGGATATAGCTGGTTACATATAAAACGTAATAGTACCTATTACTTCAATAAAATATCAAAAAGTTTTGAGTTTCAGATTATAAAAGTGTCGTAATTGTTATGCTTACCAACTAAAAAAAGTACAAACAAAAAGTATTAGTTAAATAAGATATTCTAAAAATAAAAGGTTTATTGGTAATTCCGGTATATATGTCTCTTATATATTAGTGCTGATTGATTATGTATTACATATATTTTTGACTAATTTAGTTAGTAGCGGCGTTTACTCATAACTGTACAATATAGTCTGTATTTATCGTCATGTGAAAAGGCCTGGGCAACCATGAGGATAAACATAATTACAAAGTAAATAAGATGATCAGTGAATTATTTTATCTTTTGATTAAAATTTAGATGTTGAAAATTACTTCAAATATTATTGTACATTTCCCCTTTGTTAAAAAAATACGAATTTAATACATATAAGAAGTACCTATTATAATACTAAAATATATTTATGATGAGCAATTACTTTTGTATTTCATAAATTTATAGCGTCAGCGTATAGAGACTATCTACAATTTAATAATGTATAGCTGCTCTTTCCTCAAGACAATAACATATCTCTTAAATTTTATAAATATTATAAATGCATTGAAAAATACATCATGCATAAATATTAAATATATTATCATAGCCCGGATAAAATATTATTAGTATTTCACTTTTTTAATACTAAGAAAGAAATAATTAGAAAATAAACGTAATCTTTTTTCGGTATTTTCTAGCACTTCAGTAACATGCCGTGTATCGAGCTATGTCTAAAATGATTATAACGTAAGTTTATACTCGTAAGAGCCCCGAATCGATACTTTTAATACTTTGCATATATGTCCGATTACCTCCAAAAGCCGAAATAAAAAGGGGAAAAACACTGTTTCTTGGCTAAACCTTACGCGTTAACAAACTGGCCACTTAATAAAAGTAGCAATAAGCAACTCACCTTTTGCTGTGCACTGTTCCTGCTGAGCCATCTCGACTCCAGCCTCCTTGCTCCCTTCTAGTCCATAACACAGAGGTATCACACTGTGCCTACTTCCCTTCTCTCCCCCACCTCCCTCCATCATTTCTCCAGGAGAACTAGCCAGAGGACATTCCATCTTCACAGGAGCCGGGTCTTGCGGTGAGTCCATCGTCACAGCTGCCTCCGTCATGGGGAGAGCGACTGCGACTGTCAGATCCAGCTCCGAGGGCTCAGCTCGAGCGGTGGCATACTCTCCTTCCGTGTCTTCGTAATATTCCAGAGCTGGACCCCCGCCCTGTCGTACTGATGGTGTCACGCAGCAACTGGACCAAGAAATAAAAGACAATTAACTGTAGAGATGCGATAACCCAATTTTCACTACTAAGACATATTTGGAGCATGTGAAGCAAATTTTTTTTAACAAAATAAATTTAAAAACTATTTATAAACAAAGCAAATTATAAAATTTATAATATCGAATACATAATTAACTCACTAACTTTACTATTTATTTTGATTTCATTATTGTTTATAGTTCAGGCTTGATCATGTAATAGGCATAATAGTTAAATAATACTATGTGCCACTTTAACAATATATTGCGCAATAGCAGCACCACTACAAAACAAGACTAATACACGAAACAAAACAAGAAAGACACTAACTTTACCAATCTCTGTAGTATAAAGTAGTATAAAGCACAAAAGTAGTGTTTTAATATTTTAAATTTAATATTTTGTAATTATATATTTAAATTTCAGCTTTTGTAATCTGTCATAATAACAATAATGCAATAAAATATATAAGTATGGAAATCAATATTTTATCCATTATATGATGAAAATACTCAAAGCGCAAAATATGATACATACGAGATTATGATGTTCACTATAATCAAACGTATAATTCAAGTCCATGTTATAGGTACTCCTATATGCAGGGTGGGTCCCTTTAAAATCTTCTGATATCTCTAATGCATCACTGAATGATTGTATTTTGATTACTCGCGAAGTTATAACCAAATTTCGAGAAATAAAAGTCTAAAATCAATTAAACTAAACAGTGAGCCTTTATTTACATTATCGGAAATATTCTTACATATTTTGAAAGTTACTTTTACAGCCACAATCCTCCGTATTTGCAAGAAGTTATAGAAATATTTATGTCTATCACAGTAAAAAGTATGACGGTAACATGACCCCTTCATATATTTTTTGGTATAATGTTGGCGTCATATTTGTCAATAGTTAATATTCATCAAATTTAGGCGTCAGTTTTCAAAGAATATTTATTGGCGTCATGGATTTATAGCGTCAGGAATATCATATGCATCATGTTGGCGTCATGTGCATAATAGACGTCATGTTACCATCACCCAATAGATATGTCGATTTGGAAGGAGGGCTGATTATTGTAAAACTTCAGCATGCTCATTGCTTATACTTATGGATAAATTTCAAATTTGTATTGAGATTTAGATACATA
>JAYRBW010078717.1:0-24192 GCA_036023295.1 Invenusta paracnida | reverse complement strand
AAATTAAAGTAGGCATGTTTGATTTCTGGGTTTGTTTTCGTTTTGTTCTTTGGTTTTTTCCTTTTAACGATTTTTTGAATTTCACGTTCACGGTAGTTGTTAAGGCTTAGGAGATCTTTGAAGGTTTCAGTTTGTGAGATTTTGTCTGAATTGTTTGAGCATCTATCTATTCTTCTTGCTAGTTCGTTTGTTTCGATGTTTCGTTTCGATGTAGAAGGTAGAGCTGAGTCAGCATGAGAAAAGAGTGGTTTTTTTGCTTTCTTTTGGAAAAAGTTGAAACTGACGTTGCCGTTGGTGTCGATTGTGAACTTGAAGTCTAAGAGGGCTAGACTGTTTGTTTCATCCGGGTGTTTAATTTTAAATTTGATAGAGGGATGTTGGGAGTTGAGTTTCTTAGTCCTACATTAAACTTTGCATAAATATATTGATATATATATATATATATCATACTAAAAGGTCACCTCTTCTTAATTTTTCAACTTATGAAAGTTAGGCATATAAGATAAACGTAAGTACTGTATAATTGTTACGCAATATATATATATATGTATGTATATTAAATAATCTTGCAACAAACTTCAATAAAAAAATATATTAAAGAGAATGCTTCTTTTAATAAGGATTTTATAAAGGGATATATAGAGAATTAAAGAAAGTACGTACCAAAATATTCCTTTAATTTATGCGAATCTCCATCTTTAAGAAAGTGAAAAATAATTTGTAATCATTGTTTATATTATTTAAAATATCGTATTATTTAAACAAAATTGAGTAAATAATAATAATTACTTATTTTCAGAGTATCAGATATAGGTAAAAATTGTATATGAAATAAATAATAGGTTGAATACAATAAAAATTCAAATAAGGGAACCCTGATGAAAACTATAAAAGGCATTCTTTTATTGGATAATCGGGATATATAGTTATATTTTATGTGGTATATTTAGTATAGTTGCAAAATATGCATCGTAAAAAACATATGCTTTTCAAATTCCCAATTAAAAGTTTGTTATAAAAAGGATTATATAAAATTTATATAAAAGAATTTCAAAAAATATAACTCGCTAAGTAAGTTGAATATAACGGAAAGATCCATCTTTTCTAAGTGGAAATATTCAAATTTTTAATCAAGACCACCTGGTAGTAAACCTTTAAGGATCGTTTTTAAAGGGTGTACACTTATAATTATATGTAAATATACTTAATTACGGGGAGTTTTTTTGGTTACATTCTCATGACTATTAATTATTGTGGATGAAATTATTCGCTCGGTATGTATATCTTATATTTAGATAATCGTTAGTATCTGTGTGAGTAGTATACATTCTGTTTCCTACATTATAATTATTACATTTATTTAATTATACTAATATAAGTCTATATCATCTGGTTTTCAAACGCCTATCAATACTAGGTTTTCTATATATTATACACAGGAGCATAGAAATATAAATAGATATAGGCTCTTATATTTCTATGCACAGGAGTGTATAACATTTATACTTGCCTCTAATAAGGTAAGGACAGGATGGGACAACAAGCTTAGATTGGTACAAAATATGTACAGTAAGAATCAGAAAATCTGAAGCAATGTAGGTAACTTCAGATTGTAACTCGTACTGTACAAATTTTGTACCAATCTAAGCTAGTTGTCCCATCCCGTACTTGTAACTTCAACGTAACTTACCTACATTAGTAGGTAAAAGTTTATCATTTAAAATTAGCCTGAGCCACCAAGTTACTCATATATAACAGCAGCAAATAAGCTAAGCTTGAGAAGCATAGAAAAATGTCTCAAATTAATTAAGAAGGCCATATCTGACTTCCTTGATCAATACCAAATAGTTTTATTAAATTAACGAGTTCTATCATTATTAAAATTGTATACATTGTCATTATGAATTTAAACACATCAACTATACCTACTTTAATCTCTAAATTTCAATACCTCGTTAGCTGTTCCACAAGACAACATTTCACACATTGAAATATGTTGTAAATATTATGTAATTAAATCTTATAGTAAGAAAAACTATCAGTTTACGAACAAAGGCAGTAAAGTATATTACTACTATAGTTTGCTATTTTTTCTAACCAACTTAAGGGCTGTCTATACACCAAATGCGTGCCGTGCTGTGTGGCACGCCAAAAATGTTCATGACTAGTATTAAACCCATAGAATTTAAATAAAACAACAGTTCAGAAATTCATCAAGAATATCTAATTTAAACCTTATGAGGCAACTCACATAGAAAACGTTGTGTCTTATAGCATTGTAAGTATATAAGTTTTTTGATAAACTTACTACATATTTATTTTAACTTTAACTGCCTCATTCTCTTTATTACTTAAATTGTACTTTTAACGTATTGTATTCTTTTTCTTTCAAAGAAGGAAAACAATGTAATATAATAAAATACGTATTAACTCTACATGCGCTATATGTATAATAACTGATGTTACCCAAATAAATAACAAATCAGATAATAATAATTGATACAGTAACAATGCTCAAATCTAGCGTTATAATTCCTATATCCCGACTCTCATCCACTAAATATAATTAATTATGTCATTATGTCCAAGTATCAAAATACAACAAGGAGATAAATTTAGAAAAGTAAAAAAACATATTTAGCTAATAAATTATAATAATTTTATAGATATCATTATTTTTGACCCTGTAAACTATTTAGCCAGGAATTTAAAACAATGGTTCCGACAATCCTATAACAAAAAAATAATACATTCCGCTACTGATTACTTTTCATCATGGACACCTTACACTTAGACCTATCGTGTCTTAATCTTCTTTCACACTGCTTCAGAGATTAGCTAATAATTTCTTCTCTTGTACAAATACTATAATTATTTACCACAGCAATATTTCAAGTTAAACCACTTCATCCTAGTTCATCATATCTGGAGCACATATATATATATATGTATTCATCATGTCATGTCACTATATCGTACAGCACTGCATACAATAACTCATTTAGTATATTATATATATACATATACATGCAACAACACAGAGGAATAATATAAATCACATGCTTGTTGGAAAAAACTCAAAAGGTAACACTGATTACCGTAATTCTACGCGTATAAGCCCCCCTCTGTAAACCTAATATTTGCCTCTCAAAGTCAGAGGGAGGAGCTTATACGTGAGTCCGAAAAAAATCAGATAATTGTTAGAAATCAATTCTCTGGGTATTCATTGGCAAGTTATTTTTAGCCCAAGGGATTTTTTATCCTTTTAGAAGAAAAATAATTGACAAACGTTTCAAAATAAATTAATGGATATCAACCTAATCAAATATATAAGTTAGTTCATAAGTAGTAATATTGATTAATGATGAAACATTGGTTTCATTATATGTTTTTAAGTGATTAAATATAACATACTTAGGCATAATATTTGATATAATAAGTATAAGTGAGGGGGGGTTTATGTGGGTCATACAAAAAATTACATTTTTGAGGCTAAAAGTCTGGAGGCTTATATGCGGAGAAATACGGTATAGGTTATTTCATGCAATTCATTTGAAAATTAGCTTGCATATTTTAATCAATAATATAAAAGAACCTTATCAAATCTTTCAATCTCACTATGATGACTTAATATATAAATTTAAATATAATTGTATGTATAATATGATCAAGAAAATAGTTATATTTTAGAAAGTTCAAGTTTGGATAGTATAATGAAAAAATTGAATCTTTAACTAGTGATACATTAATCTTAATATAAGTCTCAAGTAGATATAGAGAATATATTTTTTATTAACAAATGCAAAAGTATGTTATAGAACAAGTATATATAGCATAGCATAGTTATATATGAAATGTACAGTGATATTAAAAAGAAACGAGCAAATATATTTATATTCGGCTTAATTTCATGGCTAAAAGTGTGTCATATAATATAGAGAAAATATATCAAATGCTGAACTTACAAAACATTATTCCTATCAGTATAAGAAATGGAATTGGAATTTGGTATAATGAAACAATAACTAGAGAAAAATATATAAGGAAAATTTGTATAATTTTATTAAAAATCATTTTTTATATACGTAGCTAGATTTTCTGCATAAAACTTCAGAAAACAGTTTAACACGTTGAAATGGTGTTTATTACAAGTAAATAAAAACAATAATATTATTATATAATGTATGTGTTGAGGTATATGTGTAAAAGCTGTATACCATTTAAACCTATAATAACAATTAATTTAACGAATTAATTATTGAAACATGAAATTGATAAGTTATTTGTAGCTATTTTATCATTAATACAAAAATGTCTTGAACAGATTAGTAAATTTTGGAACTGGGAGAAAATATATAAATCACATATTAAGAAATTTTGGAATAACACGCATTTGGTAAGTTTATATTATACTTGTATATATGCATATATAACAGTAAGATATTATGAAATATCTTTGTAGGCATATATATATAATATGGCAACATAATTAAATACATGGACGGAAACCAGTTTCAGAGGCTGTGTGGAATATTAATTGATAAATAGAGAAAATTATACATATAATAAAGGTAATGTGTGAAGGCGTGAATGGTTATTATATCAGAGTAAATAAAAAATTATTTTGTCAATTTGTACTCAGGAATTATGTTGTATGCATATATAAATTAGAAAAAAACTCAACTCTCGTCACTGTTGTCACTATTAGCAGTCTGAACAGGATCTTGAAGTTTCCATTTTCCATTTCCCAAATAGACAATTGGTTGCGACGAACCCGCGGTATCGCAACCCGAATCTTGAGTAATCAAGTGATGAGTTATCCCGGGCGGAAACATAATCCCCTGGGGCATTAAGGTACTTCTAAGAAGAGCCAATTGAGTCGCTGCAGCATTCGTCTGTTGACAGAGAAGTGCAGCGGTCGCCAACGGCATTTGTTGTTGTAAAAGCTGATCATGACTAGATGTCAACTCGAATCCCCCGGCTGCTGTAAGCAACGGTACTGCAGCTGCAAAGTTTTGATTGGCTGTCAGTTGTTGCAGAGCTGATGCTGCTTTTTCGCCGGATGAACTAAGCCGAGCTTGTTTCTCTCCACGAAATGTCGTTTCCTCTCCAGTTGAATCCGGCTTCACTGATTGGTCATCACTCCTACCATCGCTGTCAGAGTGATTGTTGTAAAGATCTTCGGTTTTAATTGAGTCTGAATTGAAGCGCTTTCCCAATTTGGATTCTGTCTTTTTATTGGTAAGACTAGTACGATTGCTTTTCTTTTTGCCACTAGAAAGTTTGAGGTGTTGTTGTTGGTGTTCAGCTGAATTGGAAATCTTCAGTTTTGGTGAATCGTTTGGACTATCTTCTGTCTCGAAATCAGAGGCCACCTCTAGTTTAACATTGGGACGATAGTACAGGCTGTCTTCTTCCAGGTAATCTTGGTCCGACTGATCGTTCGAACCGTTGTCCGAAAAGAGTACGCCGTTTTCTCCCTACATGTGTAAAAGTATTATGATAAAATATAATAATAAAATTCATTAAAAGTTCATTTAACTATTTTTGTTATTTGCTTCGTAAAACATTTAAGAACATTATTTTAAAATCCTAATTGATTATAATATTTACATATTTTACATCCTATGCAACATTACCCACTCTTTTTATTCATTTTTAAGATAGAAAAGTCTAAAATAATATTTATTATATTATAAAAATCAAAGATAAGATAACGCAAGCAATAGAAAAACGTACGTTTAAATTTGGTTCTTAAACTATTATTTCATTGGTCTATATCGGTTTTTACACACATGCGTATTACCAAGGAGTACCTACCGATACTATAAGTTCTTTATAATTATTATTTATATTATTATAATTATTATTTTTATTATTATTGTTATTATTATTATTACTATTATTAGTAATATTAAAGAGCTTAAAGTACTCCAGACCCTGTTATTACAATGTTCTCATTAATAACAGCTTGACATAATTTATATACGTAATAGAGACCAGACGAGACTCGTATGCTATTTGAGATTATCATCGATCATTATTAGTATCCTATTTGAGGATGTTGCCGAAAGTAGCTAGCGTCAAGTCTGTTCTCTGATTTATCAAATTTTATTTAAGCGGATGAAAAAAATTATTATTAGTCAGTATTTACGAAATATTAGATGATGCACTTTAGGAAGTTAGTAGCTAATATTCTAATCCATAAGCAAGCCGTTGCGCAGTTAGTTAAATGTGAATAATACTCTCATGCATTTAAATCAATCAGTATTATTATTATTTACAGATTGCACAATTTAAAGTGCAAGGTATAAATAGAAATGTAATATAAATAAATGCAAAATATTTTAGATGAATGAATTACTGAGTGATATAGTAAATTTCGTGCTGAGCCAGATGGACGAGGAGACGACAACGCACGACAACGAGGAAATAGAGTTTAGATTCACAGATGAAAACGAAGAAATGATCAAGACACAAACCACAAAAAATACAACAAGAAAAATAACCTAGGTTTCGAATCTTTGGAGGAGTTTGGTGATTAAAAAGAATAAAAAACTAAACTGTCTTTGAAAACTGTTCTAAAAAAGGGAATTGAAGCTTTTAGTATAGCAGGACTTAATGAGTGGATTCCATTATACTTTCTCACTGAAATACGAACACTGAATGAAATTTCATATAAAGCAAACAGTATTCTTCAGTTTGTTTTTATGCTTACAGACACACTGTATAAAGTACATGGTGAAGAATACAAATTCTTATTAGACGATAGATTTCAGAAGATTTGAAATTCAGTCGATTCTGTAATGAAAATTCGTCAAAAAGAGGGCCTCGCAAACAATCCACGAAAGGCGAGTATCATTACTGATGAACAGGAACTTTTTTATGAGAAAATTCTATTTTTGGAGATCAAACAACTAAACAATTAGGTTAGTACACTGATTTTTGTTCTTGGACTATACCTAATGCTCAGAAGTGGAGAACATAGAAATCTTCGCTTCGATATATATTTGAATTCAATGAATCTAGTTTCACGTACACGGAGTGGTCTTCGAAAAACAAACCTGGCAGATTAACCAATAAAAGCAAGAAGCCAAAAAAGATTAAAGTTTTGAAACTTAAACAAAACAACCCAATGTCCTGTTTTACTAATGAACAAGTATGTTTCCGTAAATGTTAAGTAAATATTAAAGACGCTTTTTATCTCAAACCTTCTGGAAACGGATTTGCAAATGTTCCGCTCGGACAACACACTATTCAAAAATACTTGAAGAATGTTTTCACTTCTGCTGGGTTACTATACGTTTCACGGTTTACGCAGGACTGAAGCAACGCGACTATTTGCCAACAAGGTGCCCGAGACAATTATACAATCGATGAGCGGCCATAGTTTGGTTATGGCAGTACTTATAGCACTTCGAGAATACACTGCAGTTCCGGAAGAAATGCATGCACATGCTTCCGAATGCTTGTCGGTCATTGATGTTAGACCCTCATCATCAGCCGCGTCTGAAGAACTGTCGGCTATTTATGTCAAACCCTATTCATCTGCATATGATAAGGCAGAAAGAAAACGAATGTCAAAGAAAATCAAGGTCACTGTAGAGATTTCAGCTTCAGGGAGGTCATCTGATAATTAATTAATTGACTAATTTATTTTCTGATAAAATGTTTATTATTTGATAATGACATTGACTAATTTATTTTCTGATAAAATGTTTTTTATTTGATGTTGACATCATAAATATTAATAGTGTTTATTTTTGACAGGTTCCGTTTCTGAATGTTTTAAGAAATAAAGAATGTTTTTGTTTATTGTTTGAAATGCCTTTTTTTAGTCTGTTAATAGTAAAATGGCTTTTTGAAAAGCTTACTTTTCTTCTTATGTTGTAAATAAATCTAGGATTATATATTTGAAAATATCATCCTAATTATCGAAATTATCATCCGTTAATTTTGGTTAATCAAACGCTTAAAACAAAGAAAAAATTGATAAATATATATCATACATGCCCTTACTTAAATGGTCAACCCTACATCCATACCGAGTGGAGATGAGTAGGGTTAACATAATCCCCCCCTCTCCATCATTTTTTATGTGATATTTAAATGAGCAAATAAAGCAATATAAGCTCCGTGACTTTTCTTAAATTAAAGTTAGCCAATTTTAGCGCTATAGTCACTATTGTGCACTCAATGAGTAGGCACATGAACATGACCTAAAATGCACCCTTTTAACAAAATTGAGATAAAAATAGTTTTTAAGATAAAAATACATATCTTTCTCGAAATCAATGAAAATGTGATTCAAGTACTGGTTAGGTCTATATAATCAATGATAAAGTACAATAAAAATAATTTTTTCTGTAGAAAGTATATCAAACATAGATATTGAATAATGTAGTCATTACTATAATACTTTATTATATTATTCAATTTTTATAATATGATATGATACGATATGATATTTTTTACAAAAATTTAACTAAACAATCTTCTTACCATTATCAATGGACTATGTTTCAAAATATATGGGCTTAACTTCATTGCGAAGCTTCAAAACTTTAGACTACCAGGAAGTTTAAATATTATAGGGAGAGCCTAATCGGTCCTTCTCCCTCATGGGACATAAAAATGCAACAAAAAACTGGAATGAGTAGGGTTAAAATCATGACAGAATATAGTGGAGTATATCTGTAGTTAAAATCTTGATGATTCAATAAAGCCTGTTCACTAAGCTAATTTGAGTTATGTATTGTCATATGTAAATATGTGCTCACCATAGCAATGCTGTTCTGTCGCTCTTGCAGAAACGATCGGTCTCGAATAATCCTATTAATCGAGGATATACTCGGGGCGGATATCTCCGAGCATATCTCGTCCTCAACTAGCCGTTTTCGAATCTCCCAGGCAAACATCTGAGGATTGGCAATCTTATAGGTCTTCACGTGCTGAACAACGTCGGGTGTGGTCACTTTGGGCCTCGAGCCACCGATCTGTCCTGGGTGAATGGATCCAGTTCGCTTGTATCTGCAGTTTGTAAATGTGGACTCATATATAATATCTATCCTTAAATATACATATGGTAATGAATTAAAGCCAGTGAAATCTATAATGTATAAGTAATATTGAAATTATAAAAGCTTTCTGATTAATTTAGTAGCATTTTAAAATACTTTTTAATATAGGTACCTACTTAATACTGAATATGTAAAAGACCAAATGTATATAATTTTTGTAGAAACCAGTTGAGAAAATATTTATTATTTCCGTCATAAATGTTTATAAACATATATAAGAATAGTACAAAAGTATAAAGTAAAAGCTAAAATATATCTAACTTATGATACAGATTTTTCATTTTTAATATATTTATTGATTTTAACCTATTAACGACGGTACTTGTAGAAATCAATAACTTTTGCATTCTTCTAAAAAAACAATTACAAATACCTACAGGAATATGCAATACGATTAAAAATACTAAATTATCTTTTTGGGAAAAGAAATGTTATGAATGCAGCTAACATTTCCATATTTTTTAGGGTAATATACATTATATATATATGTTTATGAAAGCGCAATGGAATACATAAAACAAATTCTAAAACAGTATTAATGTGTGTACAAAATATATTTTGAATTGTTTGAAATTAAATACGCATAGATTACATACAATTTATACATATATATGTATATATATATATATATATATACGTCTATATAAATAGATGCATATGATATGTATTTTATATAAGACAACAATGAACAAAATATACATCTCTTGAAATAATTTCTTGGATTTTTACCATTAAATTAAAACAAAAACATAGCAAACTAAATATTTATAAGGTTTCTATACACCCAAGATTCACAAATTAGAGTAATAAACAGATATAATTGAAATAAATAGACTTTAAAAATATCACATACCTATTAAGAATTTTGCTTACACATCCATGAGACACTTGTAATTGGCGTGAAATTTCGCAAGGTCGAGTTCCATCCATGGCCATTTTCAAAATTTTTACACGGAGTGGTTCAGGCAGAGGTCGACCATTCGTAAATTTACGACCGTACTGATTCACATTGTGGCCTGAAATTTAGAAAATATTTTAGTTATTAATTATTAGTTAATTTTATGAACTACTACTTATAAAATTCAAGGTAGTATAATATTTGCAATGTAAATACTTTAACTCTCGTATTTATAAGTTAAATAAAACGAAGTATATTATTTGTTGTCATAAATTACTGGTATTGTTTATAAAAACGATTAGTAAAAATAGTTACCCTTTAGATGACCACTAGTGCTTCGCATATCGTCGGTTTCCTCAGCCATGTAGATAATAGAATCCGATTTAATAGGCATCTGCTGACTCCCTGCCTGATTTTTTTCAAGCTTTATCTCAGCAGGTGACTCAGTATTATCATTACTATCAGGAAAGCTGGGCTTCAGAACCATACAATCTTCAATCCGAGTCGGCTTGCTAGTTTTTCGGCCGCTGCCAGACCTATAGTTAGACGGTGGTGGCTGTATTGTCGCCGATTTGATGGCAAAAATAGGTGATGAGTCATCAGAGGAATCGACTCCAGACCTCGCTTCTTGTGACCGTCCATGGGTAGAAGTCTTTTTCGGGAGAAGACGTCGGTCAATTTTTCCTAGTGTCAGTTTAATCGCCGGTCGACTCGGGTCTTTATTATTAGACTTCATAAAGTTCGCATCCGTTGTGGTCATAGGAGAAGAAGTAATCGATGATGTTTTGGACAAATCGAGGACATCAGCGATTGATGACATGGTTTCCAGCACGTCTTTATCATCCTTGTTACTGTTGTTATTGTTTAAGAGGATTCCAGGAGCAGCAGAAAGCGGTGGAAGAGGTGGATTTTGATCTACACAAGTGCTGTCGCTGTTATTGTTATTGCCAGGGGCAACCACATTAGATGCAATTGAAATACCGCTGCCATTTGTATTTTGGAGGATGGTGAGTGCGTTTGCCAAATTTGGCATAAGTAGCATAGGTGTGAGATTGGCAAAGGGGTTCATGAAACCTACACATTGTCCAAATAGTGGGAAAAGAAAAATATATAAATTTTAGTTATTTTACGTTTCTTATCAAATTCAAGTTATCAAATTATACTTAACTTAAAGTAAACTTATGCAATACATTACTTATATTAAATGAAATATTCAGTTTGCAGTAATAATGAAAGTTTCCAATGCATTCCACTGTATTTCGTAAAATTATACTAATTTATCCATAAAATACTATAGATGCTTGAAATGTTTGACCTGATTATAATCTGCTACTGAAATAATGACACATTGATTCCCTTTTTAATGATATAATGACTTTTAAAAAATAGATACTAAAAAATTACATTAAACTTATTAATTATTAACTAGGCTATGTCAAAAAAAGTGTGTTTTCTTCTACAGAGAGTATAATTTACAAAATATTTACAAAAGTTAATTTAACAACAATTAAGGAAAGTTATTTAAAAATACAGCTATTTATAGGGGTGCCCAGAAAAAACGGCGTTCAATATTCTCTTTTGCTAGGCCAGATAATCGATATTACTTAATCGTTTCTTTACTCTATGATAAAAACTATAGATAGATATATAGATAAACTACACATAATATCTAGCCATTGAGATATTTATTCAATAATCAATAATGTAATATATATATATATAATATACCTAATATCAAAACTCTATGCTTCTGTGTCTACAGCTAATTAGTAAGAGAGATTTATTTTCTCATTTTTATAAAAACGTACCTATATTGTTGTGTTACATTAATGGATGTGAAGAAGGAATACCAATATTTTGTTATTCAAACTTTAGTGAAAGATGATATGGAAGCGACTGAGATTCACAGAATATTGTTTGACGCATGGGGAATTGAAAACGTATTGAGCCAAAGGCGTATTAAACATATCGCCAAGGAATTTAGGGATGAGGAGAGAACGATTTGTAAGTGAAAAGAAGGGTCACGTGCTCCAAGTACATCTCGCATAGAACAAAACGTCGAACATGTACAATTAGTTATACAGGAAAACCCTCATGCATCTAGTTAAGAAATAAGTGATATAACAGAAATATCATGAACTCTGGAGTAGAGACAAATAGAAACAAATTCTGACTAAAAATCTTCAATATCGGAGCTTGTGCACCAGATGGATCCCCATACTCTGAATGACAGAATGAAGCAACAGCAAATGAGAAAATCAGAAATATTGTTGAGAGATTTGATGGGGACTTTATTCGTAATTTATGAAAAATAGCTATACAAAGCTCAACTTCCTCCATCTCAAAATGTTCGAGTATGGGCTGATAAAGCAGGGGATAGAAGAGCTGAACGTCCAACAATTGTTCGTCGTATGATGTGTGACACAAAGTACCATATTATGTATAGTTGCCATCAATTTCAGTGGAAAGTTTTATTGTGAAATTCTAGAGCGTCAGGTAAAAAATAAATGCAACTCAATATATCGAATTCTTATAAAATCTGTTGCAAATTTCGCGTCGACATCAGTTAACAATAATGCATGACAATGCTCGGCCTCATAAGGCCAATACAACCGAAGTTTTCCTTTATACACAGCACAGAATTCAGCGCATTCCACAACCACCATATTCACCAGATGTGAATTTATGTGATAGATTTGTATTCCGAAATATGGAGGTCGCCAGGAAGAACTTCTGCAGAATTCCTAATATATTCCGTATATAGGCACTAAATAACACTGATGATGCAAGAGAATTTGTCAATAATTTTCTGCAAACACTCAACCGACCAACACTCACCGAAGAACTTACGCGACTGAGAAACGATTTACAGAAGATCGTTGACATTAATGCGGAATACCTTCTCAACGTGTAAAACTCATTTTATGCATTACTCTTAATACATTTTTGTATGCAACTATTTTTTGTAAATATTTAATAAATATATGTTTTTTGAGCTTCGTTTTTTTTCTGAGTACCCCTATATAATACAATATCTATTGTTTTTATACAGTCATTTTGGAAATTCTGGAATCAAAGGGAGCACTTTATAACCATAATTTAGATGTAAAAGTTCTGCGTATCATGCAGCTATCGCAGCACGTGATTGGTCAGGCAAATATTTGCTTAGTAGCGAAAATCGCATGCCTCATAATATGAAGCATAGAGTAATTATACTCTGAGTATATCATTACCCTATGATATGAAGAATGTGCTTTTATATATTATATTCCTCTGATTCGTATAATGCGTATGATTAATGCTCTTCTGTTTTATATAAAGCTGACAACTATAGTATTGTGATGTCCTAGTTGTTAAAACAAATATGTGTTTCTATGGATAAACTTATTATTTTACTTTGGATATGGTGCCGCCTGATTGCTTAAGGTAATAAAGCGTTATTTATATTTAAGAAAAATGCTCAGTGAATATTTTAGAGCCTATGGAATCATTTTGGAGTTTATTGAACTTTAAGGAGTCATTAGGGAACTTTTTCACAAGATAACAACAATGAGAACAATATTCAATAATAACTAAATTTGTGTAAACGTCCGCAATTTAATTATTATTGATTGTTTAAATATTAATTTAAAAATTACCCAAGATATGTTCAAGACTGTCAGTAATTTCTTTGAAATGACTCGATATTCTTCAAGATTTGGGAAAACTAGAAAGAAAACTACTTAATTCTGTGTTCCAAATTTCATTAAAATTTATAGCTTATTTAAGCAAAATCTACTGAATTGAATTTTCTACCTATGTATTTATAACCTCCGGTTAATTTTCGCATTTGTTTAAATGACGTTCATAACCGTATAAATAAAATTTCATAAACGATTTAATTAAATTTTTTTATTAATTTCCCATACTACCCCTTAATACATCTATTACTATTTGTGTTTGAATGACGCGCACCAACTTTAAAATTCTCGCGTAATTTAAATTTGATTTACGCGCTTAAATATTTATGTTACTCGGAGACTGTACTCCACTCTGTTACAAGTGGACTGTAACAGAGACCCACGCATTTTTACGCTATGAGCAAATTTTAGCTCAGGTATTGAAGAGGAGATGGAGGAAGGTGAAGTAGAGGTAATCCCTGCCTACTATTGGCATTTATTAAGATACATAAGTGTTATGCATTAAAAATATCTATATATAGATAATAGAAAAATATTTTTTAAATATTACTTAAAATGTAATCATACTACGAAAGAATTATAGGAAAAGTTCATAATTTCGCCATCGTATCCAAATCCATGTCAAACTATAGGTAGTGCACATTTTATTAGGATTCATGTTTTGCCGACATCATATCAAATTTCATTACTTAATTATAAAATTATTGATTCACATAATAAAATGAACGTAATAGCTTGAGTATAAAACGAATGTAGCTTTTTTATTCATATTTGTTTTATGTAATTTTACGCACATCGTTTATAAGTATTATCTAACATTACATTAGCAATAATTAATCAATTTAAATATATTAGAAAGAAAATTAAAAAAATAGAAAATACATATTTTCACTTTATTCTATTTGTTTAATATAGATAATTCTAGTTCGAAATATGTCATTAACAATATTCAAAAAGTCATTTTTTATATTTCTCGTTCATTTAGTATTTGTATGACAACCACTATCACTTTTACTTTGTGATTGACGAACTACAAATATCAGAATGAATAGTTTCATGTTCTTATATAATATTTCGTTAAAACTGTGGGATAATTAAAAACTTTTGTTCGTTTTTTATTGATATCATTAACGTATGCATATGGGTTTATAATATTTAAATGTAAAACGCGATATTTTATAATGATAGAAAAGCTTTTATTCTAAAATAAAAATGAAAAAATATCAGGCATTTATCAGAAACATGTTCAAATATATTATAAAATATTAATAATTTAAACAAGTTTATGGGAAATATGTATAACTATAAATGTATATCATATGTAAAAGTTCGTGACCATTATGATGTCAACAAAATAATAATACCCATTGTGTAACAGTAAAAGCTTTTAGATAAATTATTTCTAAAACATATTTTTAAGAAATTTCAATTAATGTATAAGACACTCTCTATTAAATTAATATTTGGAACATATACTTCATCCCATTTGTGTATCAGAAACTTGTTTTTTTAGGTTACATTGTTAACCAAGTTCATTTTTAAAAACATCCTCTACATTATTATGTAAATTGTTAGCATATTATACTTGTTAGTTACAGTCAACCCTAAAGTATTATTCTTTTATTTTAAAATTATATAATTTTAAGCAAACATAACGTATGGTTATGAGGATAGGATAATTTATTTAAGCTATTTTATAAACAGAATAAATATTTCATTACAAATTTAAACTCTATTAACGTCAATATTTTCATAATATTTCATAAAATATTACAAATTATTACCACGAAGATAGTAATAGTTTTAATATTCGACAATGTCATGGTTTTGTGAATAGAGCAAACATTTATATATTTATAGTGATAATAAATAAATGTAATGTCAATTTAAGAATATATCTTTAAAAAATTTAATAATATCTCCAATTTACAATTTTGTGAAAGTTTCTATATATGTATATCTTTGATAAACATTTTTTACCGAAAATTATAACTGTTTTAACAGAATGTACCGGTAAAAAAATAATTTAATTGTATTAAATGGGGCTGCCCGTTTCAGCAACCGGGAATAATAGTATTTTTACTAATAAGAATAAAACAGTATAGTTTTATATAGAAAACTATAATAGGTATAGAGATTTAATAAGGTAAAACAGTGGTACTATTTACAAAATATGTAGTTATAATATTTGTAGTTAATAAAGCTTAATTTGTAAGAATAATAAGATATGGCACTTTTGAAATGGTTTGCTGTGACGGTAAGCATATCGCTTTATTTCATAAATATTATAAAAAGGAATTTAGGATTTCATGAATAATAAATGATTAGTTAGACAAATTGTGCTTATTGCTCACAGTTTTATGCATATTAAATTAATTATGGTGATTAAGAAATGTACGGAACTGTAAAAATCAAACACAGTAGAGTGTTCATCAAAGAAGTAACAAGAGGCCTTATTATGGTCTAACGACTTCATCATCATCATGCTGAATAAACTAAGTATTTTTTTATAATACTTAAATATTTCTAAATTATCTGTTTTTATAAAATTGCACTTTACTGAGAGATTAAGCAAAACAAAGTACATAAAGTAAATTAAGTAAAATTTTATTTTAATCTGTTTTATTTTTAAACTTTTATATAACCAAACTTCTCTTTGTATGATTTAACGGTATAAATCTTATATAATAAGGAAATATCCTTTATTTATAGTTAAATTTTGGTATTAAAGCGCTAGACAAATCATACTAAAAGCAAGAAAGTTGGGAAAAATAATTAGTCGAATTTTATTGACTTGTTTAACTCTTACGCTTGACATTTCGTCTAGAAACAATTGTTTATACATTTTGTACATTTATCTACAATACATATCTCATTTTACCCTCTCACACACCCTTCAGTCCTGGGCGCATATGCTAATCCTGCCGATCCCCCTGCGTCACGCACTTAACTACACCCGGGCCATTTTCTACTTCAACTACAGTATCAACTTCTTTCTCTACTCCTTCACGAGTTCGTTTTTCCGTTCGGAGATGAAGCGCATCTTCACGATTCGGTCGCGACGGCGCAAAGCGATGGCCCTCTACGCTTACCACTGCGCCACTCCCCCGGAAGAACAGCGTATCGAGGACTCGCCGGAGAGATTGCATTTGAAGAGCAAGCGAGTGACGTTTGCTCGAGCTCATGATGCCCCAAACCCCAATACTTGTTGATACAATTTGTTTTCTAACCAGTAGACTTAATTTACACATGTTTAGACCTTTAACATCTAAATATGTGTGTTTAGTGTTTACTTTTAATAAGTGAATGTTAATTGTCAAAAATTCATTACATATACAAATTAATCGTTTAGTTTTCATATTTTGTTCATGGTGTATAAAATATTTTTTTGAGTGCATTACATATCTAAAAAAACTATAAATATATATATATGAAAACTGATTACACCTGAAGTACACATATATTTGTTGAAGAAACAAAGCTATTTATTCAATCAGTGTTTAGTTTACAAAAATTAAACTACTCAATTAAACTAGACAATTAATGTGAACGTTATAATATATACGTACGTATACATTTTTTTATTAGATCTTATAAATAAATCTTAGCATTATTACTTACTTACCATTTATACAGTTATAATACAATTATTTATTTTAGAAAATTGTTTATTTACAACTCTAAGATAATAAAGTACATCTTGTAGAGGATATAATCATAAATAAAATATAATTCTAGAATGAATAACCTCTGTTAGAAATATTTCCTACTGTTGTGAAAAACGTACAAAATTTACCATATATCTTCTCATTTCTATATTATTACTTCATATATGTAATATGTATGTATATTTCTGTGTATAAAAAACATTCCGTGAAAAATGAAAAGAAGACTATTAACTGTTCGTACATCTTTAAAAAATATGTAAGAAACAGTATCACGAAAGTTAGATATAGATTATACGTTTGATGAAAACTCTTAAAAAGTTGTACATTATATGTATATGTATAAATGTATATGTATATGTACATATCAGAACTAACTATGATTACATCGTGGTTACACGTCTAACTTAATTGTGCCCCCTTGTACCAGTTTATTTGAATGATAACATATTTTGAATTTTTATTTATCGTCAATTATTTCTACAAATATCTCAATCATATGAATAAAAATATGTGCCTATTTTTGTAAATAGACAAGCACATGGTAATGTTTATTTGGATGAATTAATATGTAAATGTATAATTGATGTTTACCAGGAGTGGAGTAATGATATAATAATATACGAGTATAATAAAAAATACAAACTTTACTATTGTATTTATTCTTTAAAAAAATCTCATAACGCAAAGTAAGTGGTTTTAATTATTTTATATAAATTATTTAATGGAATATGCGCCACAATATAAATCTTAAATTCAGAAAATGTGACATTTACCTATATATCTATAAACATGAAGCACCACCACACTAGCTCTATATTAAGGAATAATATAGGTTTGTGTATCAATAAATAATTTTCTATTTCGGTTCAATATATATATATATATAATTACATTTTCATGAAAATTTTAAGCAGCGGTTAGAGCCTTCAGTCTTACGATGCATACTTCTATTGTCGTGGAAAATACATTAGAATTGAAAATGTATACAAATTACTAGAAATTACTAAATATAGCCTCCACAGAAGTAAAATATTATTATTTGTTAATTTATTTTTCAAATTATTAAGTGCTTATTTACCGAAATGTTTGTGTTTAAAAAACTAGATGAAAAATTTATTAGGCATTATTATCACATTATGGAAAAATATGCCATATGAAAAATTTGTTTTATGAGAGAATTAATTAAATTGATATTCAATTTAATATATATTTATCTGGATAATAAATGCCTGATTGACACAATTTATTTTAAATTTGTACATTAGCATGCAAAATATAATTTTGATATTTCTAAATGAAATTGTCTTAAAAAAGTTAAGATATCATTCCACAGATTATCTACGTATTAAATGTTCTAAATGTTCCATGACATTACCAGCACTTATGCTCATACTTTTAATAATAATACAAACTTCTTCGTATTTAGCATTTATATATTAAAAAAATAATTTAGATATTTTCATTTCTTATGTGTTCATAACTACTTGTAGTGTCAGGTATTCTGTTTTATTTAAAATTCATTTTTCTTAATAATTACAATTAACAATTTCAATCAGTGCTGATATTAATATATTGCATGTTTTATCATTTTTTCTACTTCTCCATTATATATTTACTGCACAATATGTATACGTGTATTTAAGCATATAAAATGTTTTTACCAAATTCAGATGCGATCGTATTTATCTATGATTTTCACACCAATTGGTAAATTGAAACTAGCATTTTGATTGGAATATGTAGGGAATTATTTTGATACAATGTATTCGTAAACAGAATATGTATATAAATACCGTATTATCTTACAGTATATTTTATTTATTACAAATATATACCTATAACTACACAATATATGTATGTCAAGTGTAATTATTTTACTTAATGTAAAATTGTTATAATTATAAAGCTATTTGAACGCTTAATTCATTATATATTGTCGTAAAGCTATTAAAAAGAAAAATTAAACTACCAAAAAAGTTGTTTTTCTTTCTTTCATGGATTATCTATGCTTTATTCTTTTGAAATAATTTATTGTTCAATGTTATAGTATATATTACTGTTTTTAAATGTTCTTTCATTAAAATTGGCTTGTTGTTATACATTAAATGTTTATAATTAATCAGAAATGTTTAAATATTTATAAAACAGTCACTGGATTGATCGGAAAATTAGATTTAGAAATTTATCGGAATTTTTCATCGTCTGAAAAATGTTGATATATTCCTTAATTAAGTATCCTCATTAAAAATACAATTAACGAATAGTTTTAATTATTCTAATTCATTAAACTAAACTTATTTAAATTATCATTGATTGCACACATTTATAGTCTATAGAATTTTTTAATTAATAATTATAAAATGTTTTAAAAATAGCTTTTCATATGTAGGTATCGAGGACTTCGTGAAAAATGTCCTTTATAAAAATTCCTTAAAAGAAATTTTTCCCGAAGTCCTTGGTAGGTACATATATGTAAATCTGACATTATGTGTGTTCACTTCTCTTACACCTATTTTATGAGTAATAATTCGTTATTGCTTAAATTCTATCTATAAACTATTATATATCTAAATATTCAGGCACCTACTACCTATGTGTTGCTTTATGTTGTTTATACATCACAGAATTAATATTTCATTGTTGAATGAAAACATCATACCTCGCAGAGTTTTATGTAAAATTAAAATCTTAATCTGTGATCAATAGCTCAAAATCTCTAATTCTTAAACTCCCGCTATGGTAATCGCATTCTGTTCATCACCCTAATGTGATTTCCAGACAGGTGAAGTCTTAGAGGCTCTAATCGGGACCCTCCTGTCACAAAATTAGAGCGACCCCAATTTTATGTAGTTATAATAACTATTGAATGGTATACTGTGTACGCCAATGGGAGGTTTTTCGCATCAGATCAAAGATTAGTGACACATCATCACCCTCCAAGCTCTTCCAATACGCTGGAACCCGGATTAGTGACAGCCTTTTAAAACTTGACTTTAATTTGATCTCACAGACACTGCCCAACCTCCGTCAAGCAATGAAATCATTAGCAGTCATACCAGTTTCTGTTGTGCTACTGCGTACATAACTTCTTCAGTTTAATCAAGAACGCTATGGATCCTTTTTGGCATTTGCAGCCAGAGTCCGTAGAAGTTTTGACTGAAACTTGGACATTTATTTCTTATGTCCATATTGTAAAAAGATATATATTCTCTTTAGTAAAGGTGTTCATGGGTGGAAAGAAAACACTATCAAGTCTAAACTGAATACTCCAGAGCTCTTTGTAGCTAAAAGCGAACATCAGAGAAATATCCTCCCCACCCCCCAAAAAAAAAAAGAAAAAAAGAAGCAAATTATGAAATGGATTCAATTCCTTAAAAATTCACTCTACAAGTACCTGATGAAACCCATTTTCATTGTAGTATAAATACTGCGTAGCTGTCCTGGATCATTACTGCGCTGATGAATGGAAACATATACTTATTCCAGCTTACACAATAGTCCCCATAAAAATGTCTATAGCTTAGCTATCTCTGGGTACACTAATAACACCACAAACGACTTGCTTGACTTGCTTAGAAATTTCAGTCATCGTAGACATTAGACACTGGTACGCAATCTGAATTTTAGTCTCAATCAGAATACCTTGCTCATGGTTTCTCAAAAGATTACTTAACCTCTTATACTCTTGGATTATCAGCTACCAATCGATTTCCAATCTTTATTGAAGGAGCATTTCCCCAAAAGATTAAAACAACTTTACGAGATGGCAAAGTAATGTGTCGAGCCATGGTGGTATATTAGCAGTCTGTCTAGGCCATGTACCTCTCATACAAAACCTTTCTCAACCTCAACATATTTACAGTCTATTTTACAAGTCCAGAAATTTATTAAACCTATAACGTTCATATTACAACCATTAATATCATTTGAGAGATCAACAATGAATACTATAGCTCTGATGGCAATACATGATATTTTCCACAGAGTACAGTGACTCTCACTCGCCCTACTAGTCTTCCATTTACTTGAACTCCCAAAAATATAGATCGGATTAAAAATAGTTTGCTTTACAGATACTCAACCTCCACATGTATGCTCCTCTGGATAGAAGGACCAACAGTTAAAATCCACATTGATCCGTTAGCCACACATAGTTAATTACCACCTAATGAGATCCACCTAGGTCATTACCCACACCTAAGGCCTGTCATACACTTGCTGCCATTACTCTTAACTGAAAAAAACGTGGTTTACCACGTAGAACTGTAGACCTATCACAATTGAACAAGTTTTTCAAACTAGATAGATACCTTATAGCCACAGAATTAACCTTCCACCGTTCAAGGTGTATTCCTCAAAACACAAAGAATACAGTCACTAATACCTGGAATTTTCGTCCTCTGACCACATTCATAATACCATTGTGGCGTTGGTGTTACACTTGAGCTCCTCCAAAGTTCCTCTTATCAGGTCAAGGATACAATTGTCCATTTGATGCTGTTTTGGCTGAGTTTGATTGAAAAAAATGCCTCGACGACACAGTGCATTACAATATCATAACAATGTCCTTGAATAGAACTGGTTGCGCACTACAGATTTTAAAGTCAAGTAAGATAGGCAGGGATCGTTTTAAACCATAATACATTTCAATATTTTTTTAAACTGTCAACTTTGCAGGTTTCTGTATTCAGCTATAGAACCTCTCCCCAAATATCTTGATATAATATTAGATTTTACTACACCTACCATCACAACTGATATATGGAGCTTGTTTGGCCTAGTAAACCAAGTTTTGAATTATGTCAAGCTTAGAAACATCATGGCTTCTTTTAAATCTTTCCTCTTTCCGCAAACCCTATTCCTTGTTCGTTTTTTTTTCTCCATCTTCGTTTGATGGTGATAAGAACGATTTTGACGGCATGCGACAACCTTGCAAGGATGCGGTAGTTTTCGCATTTCAATATGTCACCTTTTTGGAATGACAACATAATCGGATTTCGTCCCGTCTTTTGTCCACGTGTTTTATGTATTCAATAAGTTGACAATGATTTTATGGAGTAGAGTGATATCTGTATCGTCCCCTATAGCTTCAGAAGCCCTGCTGGAAACCCTGTGGGCCTTCTCTTTTCCATTTTTAATGTCTTCGAGTGCTATATGAACTTCGTCAAGTAGTGGTGTGGGTTCTTGTTCGAGATGTGTGGCGAGGTGAGGGTGCGCATAGTTCGTGATAGAGATTTTCGCAGTATTCTTTTCACCGGGCTAAGATTGTAATACCTATGTATTTCATATAGGTATTGTAATTTTTTTAAATCTATTAAATTATTGTATGCCAAATATTCATTCTAAATTCTGAAATAATAAGTATCTTATATAGAGCATATATAGATTACAGAACATTAAAAAATTGTTGTTCCATACTGAATAATTTGTATATAGGACAGTATAAAACAATTTAAGTGAATAGGCAGTATGGACATTTCAACATTATGTCTCATATTGTGTCGGAATTAATTAATGTGCATATTAAATTTTAACATCATTTTCTAAACCTATCTAAGCATATATAAATATAAATTGTGAAAAGAAGCTCAGACTTAATTATTAGAGAAAGTAAATATAGATATGTACTATATAATATAATATGCATAAATTTGCATAATTTTACTCAGTCAGCTTATTTAATACAAATTGTACAGTTCATTTCTTGGGCTTTTTCAGTTGCTTTGAAAGTATTTCAAGTTTTATTATATTCGCTATAGATGTACGAGCACATGTACATACATATAGGTATGTGCATAAAATATTTTCATTTTAAAAAGCAAACACAATAAAAAATAATATGTATAATTGACAATAAATTAGTATTATAAAATGGAAACAATACTATACAATATTGCTATTTATTACCAATAAAACAAATGAATGTGTGAATCTACCTTAGGACAATGTTAAGAACATATAAGAATTTTTCTTTTTTATTCATTTCTATATACTTTTCTATATATATTAATATTCATAGAGTATTAAACGCAAAGCAACCATTCTAATTCATTATGTATAGGTACTTCATATTGTAAAATGTTAGCGACAGATACTCAATGTATTTTATGGAATGTATAAAATGATAAAGCAAACGTCACTTTAATTAAATTTAGAAACTAACATTTCTTAGAACAAAATCTAATGTTCAAACTGCATTAAATCAATGTAGGTAATGTGTACATGTGAAATTTGACCATATTATCCAAATAATGTATTTTATAGAAGTGATATTTCGTACTTAGAATAAGAAACAATTATTTTATTTTTTGTAATAATAATAATGAAATGTAACCAGTATTACACTTGGAACAAAGAACAATTATTATACATTTGTTTTACTATGTATAATCACAAACTATATTGGGTTAAAATTATATAATTTTATAATTTTATAATTTTTAAATATCATGATTAAATGCTGTTAAGCAATTATAGTTATGTATAGTAATTATTTCACCACACAGTTAAACAAATAATAAAGAGACAGTAATTTCTTCCTATAATGATAATTAGATGTTAATTTTAAACATATTATACGTCATGTATACATATACATATACATGAAACATACAAACATGTATAATTGGTAACAGAAAATGTACCCCAAATACAAATAATAAACAACTCATATTATACAAATTTTTCAATTAGTACTGTTTATTTTTATATACTTATAATTCTGTCCAATATATTCTATATTCTATATTCTATAATTTTGTGATCCCTTACATCAAGATACTCCTCCGTAAAAAAACAAATCACTGAAAAAATGTCGCTTTAACGATGCTGATCAAATCACAGCCGAAATCTCACGTCTTATCGCC
>JAYRBW010078706.1:0-24194 GCA_036023295.1 Invenusta paracnida | reverse complement strand
TTTTAACTATATTATGATGATTTGTCATGTTTTGTAACATTACTACATTCATATGTTTGCTAGTTACATTTATTTTTTTGACATTTAACAAGTAATCCCTATACACTACTACAACCTGGCAGCCACAACCATACCATGATTATCAAGCATCTCACTATCCTTTGTGATAGTATTACAATATATAAATAAAAAAATATATTTTTTGTTTTTTTACATTTTATTTATTTTCTGAAAAATAATTAATTTGTGGCCAAGAACTCTACAATCTCCCATTGTTCTGCCATTAATAATTTGGTAAATAGTGTTTAATAAATGATAGAGTCAACAGTTTCCCCTTATTTTAAAATAAATTTTAATGCTTTATAAAGGGATTTGTGCAAATCTTGACATTAGCAAATGCATGAAAAAAAACTTTTATTGCAGAACTATTACAATTACTTAGATAATTTAGAAATTGTTATTTTATTTAAGTCTCCTTTTAAAAAATATTAAACCACCCCTTTGAAATTCCCAGATACACCTCTGTACTACATATATATTATGAATAGTGCTGTGCAAATATTAAAAAAATCTAGAAATCTATCAACTATTTACAAATGGCTAGCAGTATACTTAAAATGAATACATTGGAGAAGGTTGGCACTATTTGCAGTATGACTGCACTATTAAAATCCCTGTAAATGATCTTATTTATAGTATGATTACTGTACTGTATGACTAATTGAGGGTTAAAGGGATATTGTAGGTGACTAAGTTTATTTGTGATATACAATTTATATATATATAAACTTTGCTTTCTCATAACCTTGGAGTAACCATTGCTTTTTCTTTGGTTTTGACTTTATAATATAAAATATAGGATTACTGGATATATTGGAAATGATTATCTCACTATAAAAAAAAACTAACTAAAAATTAGTTGTACAATCAGACTGCAAAAAAATTTTCCAATTAAAAAATGTATAAAAAACAACTAAACTTTGTCAATCATAAACTAAATAATAAATGTCAACATTGCTCATATTTAAATGATATTAGATTTTTTAACCAATTATTTTTTATATACATATTTTAAAGAATACAGCTCAAACTATAAGATTTTAATTAAATAAGATTTAGACTTGCTGACAAAAAGTAAATAAAATATAAAATAGTATTATCTACAAAATATATTTGAACTATAACACAAATTCTATTATTGTTAAATTAAATAAATTATATTATAGTTGCAATGGACTTGACTTAGATATATTTTGACTAAAATACATTTTGACTTGAGTATGTTTTGACATATAATATCAAATGTTTCAAAGTCAAAATACACCAATTACAACTGTAACCCTTTCTTTATGGGCATTTCTATCTTGATTTACTACTCCTTCCTGTGGGTATATTAAATGAAATTGAGGCAAGTTTATCTTAGACTGGAAAATTCAATCTTATTAGATAATGAGTTGTCTGTCTTTACACAGTATCATATTTTTGCTCAAAACAGTAGTTTGCCTATAATAGTTTCAAGAAGTTATGGTTAGCCTACAACCTATCTATAAATATTCAATAACTTATATTTTTGTTATATAACTAATCATATATAATACTTATTATTAATATATGTGTATGTTAAAAGTATATACTTATATCTGATATTTATTCCATAACCAATAAAAGTTAAAAATTTTTATGTAAGTACAAAATAACAAAATTTTAATCATGATTCACTATTCAAACAAAAGTGTCATTTATAAAATATAAAAATATCTATATTATTCAAAACAATTAATTTACCTTTGAATATAAAAAGTTTATATAATATTCATCTTTATAACCAAGTATAGGGAACTTATAAATTCTTAACATTACTCACAAAATACACATATTTTTTTGTTTTATATGTACAAACATATATTGTCACTCTCATGCAATTATGGTGTTATCCTTTTTACATTTTTTCACATTTTTACTTTTATACATTTTCATTATATATATAATTATCTGTATTAACCTTCAAAATAATAAGAATATTACTATATTTTTAAGAAAGTTATTCAACAAAAACAAATTTGTACTATTTGACTTCACAATATATTCTCATGCAATTTTGGCATTAAACGACTAAAATATTATGCTATGTTGGGGGAACATTTGTTTATTAGATATTTTTATTAATACTGTAACAATATTTACATAAATTTTCTTCTTACTGTATCTATACACTTAACAATTAACAAGGTATGTGTATAATAATAATGTAGTTGATTTCCATTTAGACATAAAATCATACCTTGATGTAATAAACTTATGTTTCTGATATTCATCAACATCACAAATATTTATGCAAATCTATATTACTCTAGAATAATACTATGTAATAGGTATTATAGAATAATACTACATAATGGTATTTACATGAATTCTGTCTACAGCTATATAAGGCATAAGGAACCTTCTTACCAATCAGTGTAATGATGTAATTGTATTTGTATTTAACAATGGAAAGGCAAAATAGAAAAAGTTGAAGTGGGATGCAGCCTGTTACATCTGGACTGAGAATCAAGGTGGTTTGGTGGCTAGTAGAGGGCTCAAAATTTTCCATTAATTAACTGATTTCCATTAATTTGGATAATTTTTGGTTGGTCATGAGATTTGGTTAAATTCACAATAAAAATGTATACCCCCTCACAACACATAAGTATAACACAAAAATTAGTCAGTATAATAACTATATATTTTCAGAAAAATAAAATAAATTTGTTATTGTCCATTTTTTTATAATTTGTTGTACCTATTGCTACATATTTTTTAATAAAAAGGTTTTTATCTCTAATTTTGTTTTCAATTATTGATTGTTCTAATTTAATAGTACTAAGTTGATCAAATGTCAATAAACATACATTATATTTATTATAAAAATAATATATGTACCTACATAAAATTGTAAATAATCTGAAAGTATGATATACAAGTACCTCATATTAAAGCTAGCTACTGCATGAGGCTTGATGGTGCTCTCTTCAGCAAGCACCAAGATGGAGGCCTATGCATACAGACAGGACTCATAGACAATGATTCACTTACTGACTAATTATAAACTAATTAAATTTACTAATCCTATAACCATAAAAAACATCAATACATTCAGTAAATTGTCCAAGAAATAATTCGACCAATCAGAGTAAAGCTTCATTGGTAAAGTTGGTTGATATGCAAACGTCTTAAGATTTCATATCTAATGAAAAGAAAAACCTCTTTTCTGCTGCGGCTGTTTATTGGTCATGCTTTTCACACTCTACTGGTGTTGTAATCATTATTCCCCATATGCTATCTTATTTTTGTTACATTTAACTTTATTAAAATAAAATTATAGCTGCATATCAATGTGATATGCTCATAGTATGCATCAAATGTGATGCATATCATTAATAACATAATATGCACAGAGTTATCAATAAGTATTTAAATGACAATGATTGCAGTAGTACATATACCTGCAACAGGGGAAATTAGTGTATTTTTAGTATATTTCATGCTTTATTGATTATTAGCTATGTGAAATTTATAAGTTGATTAAGTTAATGCAAGATTACCTACAATGTCAATCATAATTTAATTCCACATGGCATATTTTTTTATATACAGTGTTAATATATTTTTTTGTAGGACGATTTTAAGTATGTTTTTCAAATTATACTGAATATGATCTTTTAGGCTTTTTTAAAATACATACTATATTTTATTTTTTAAATATGATAATGGTAGTATTGTAATAAAGTTGCAAAATTGCTTTATACTAAATGTGAACTGTTTATTCTGTTTCACTTTACTTATTTATTCTTGAAATAGTCGCCTTTTTAAGTAAATTTCATTATATATTTACATTTTTTCAGTTTGTCTCTATGGACAGAAACATTGGTCCTTTAGAAATAGCAAAAGTTTATACAGAAACTGGCTATGCAAATGTTAAATGTACTGCAGAAACAACAGTTCAGGTAAATATAATTGCTTTTTAATAAATTATTAAATAATTTACATATATGTACAATTTTTATTATTATACATTTTTTATATTTATTTAATGTGGTTTATATTATAATAACCAATATTGATATTACATTTTTTGTTCTATGATACCAATGAATTAATTTTACAGTCAAATATAGGTGCTTGTCTGGCAGCAAAATTTGAATATAAAGCAATTAAATAATATTTACAGATACTCCTACAATAGGAATGTCATATTCTATATAAATACACATAATACATTTTTAATACATACAGATGTGTATATTATATTACTTTTGAATGTTCATCATTTCTTGTTTTTTATATGAAATTTTAACAGGTAGAAAGTAATCCCAATATGTATCTGTTTATGGTGGTAATTGATGTATATACTGTATATATATATATATATATATATATGTATACACACAGTTTCATTTGATTAGCAAGTAACAGGTAGCATGTAATTTAAATTTCATTATCAATATGTATCTTTTTATGTTGGTATCTTATTATGTTGAAGCATTTTCGTAATACAATTTAACTAAAGTTTTAAATCTATTTATAGCATACTTTTACAGTCATCATTATTAAAATATATAATCAAAAAAACAGAAATGTCTACAACTTATTTATTGCCACATTTATTTTCTCTTAAGTTAACTCGAAAGAACGAAATACTTGTTTATTCACAAATTTAAATGTAAAATAATTATTAAATAATTGATAATTATTTTAAACTTTCAAAAGTTGAATAATATATGAACGACATTTGCACTTCATTATCACCTCGTTAACCATCAGTAATATTTATTTGATTGGTTCAATACTGCATTTGATCAAATTTGAATTTACATTTTGAGCAACCCTATTTTTTAATTTATTTTATAATATTTAAGTTTTCCAATATTTTTGAACAAATGAGATGAATATATATTTGTTGAGAAAGATAATTTGGTTTTGTTTTCTGGTATCTGTCTTTTACTTACGTAAATAATCATAGCCAGATTACTTTGAAATTTTTATATATTATTTTTAAATAATTTATCTTTTTGCAATGGTAATTACATTTTAATTTCTCTTTTGTTCCATCGTTCGGAACTGAAGGATATTGTGAAGGCGGCAGTGCACACTGTCTCAGTGGTAAGCTCAGCGGACCTCTACACTGTTATTCTCAAGCAGCCAGATGGCAGTTCTGTGTCCAGTTCTTTCTGTCCTGAATTAAAGTGGTCCGACTTAAAAGTAGCCTATCCGGAAGCTGAGTTCCTATTAGCTGTTCAAATATTTCCCCTGAGTTTTGAGGAATTTATGCGCAAAGATCGGGCTACCCTTCTCTATCTCAAAGATCAGGTTTGTAAAAAGTTAATTATGAAGAGCCTAAGTGATGTTATAATCCACGTATATTAAAGTTATTTTTTTGTTCGATACGAATGGTGTTTTCTGTGTTTTTAAAGTATCTTTATTTCAAAGACTTAATGAGATATACACGTACTACATTACTAGAAGACAGTGAAATTTTCATTGCGAATTGTTTTCACCGCCAATAGCCATGATATCATCAATGGGGTATCGCAAGTCTAAAATGTTAACTTATGTTTTCTCTAAAAAGAACAATCTCAAGGATGTTCTAAAATTCCTGAATTATGTCAACATTTCTTTTGAGCTCTATTTTGTGAAAATTGTAGCGGTTGAGCAGTTTGAAATCATAAGGGTATAAAGGGGAATAATGCATAAGCTTTTTTTCTTGTTCGTAAAAACACCCTGCTCTGTTATTTGTGTGTCTTCATTTGTTTAATATCACTGTCACTGTTCTGACACAATGTTCTGGCATGATATTATCACTCAGAAAAAGTGTTACCAGAATGTCATTACTCATTATAGAAGAGAGCTGATGTTTTATTCCCTTAATTTAAATGTGTCAATATTGTGAAATATAAAGTTTTTTTAATTCGATTAAGACACGAGTTAAAATACATCATTTAACATCATTTTCCTTTATTTTATTTCAATACGACGATACTTAACGGGAAAACTTTTAATATGTTTACATATTCTCAAATTTGTTTTTATTTTTTAACGGTGTTATTTTATATAAATTTATTTATTTATTATGGGTATGGAATTGTTAATTTAGTTACTATTTTGTTTACCTTTTGAACTTGTTTGTAATAATGAAATATTATTTTAAAATGTATAATTTTAGGTACGCAAACAATATTTCGCAAATTTCTCTAAAACAACGGACACAACTTTGGCCTTAGAAATTGGATGCTTAGAGATCAAGTATGTATAATATTGTTTCTTGTTGCTATACTATTACTAGTCATAATCTTGTTTCGTTTAAGTTGTTTTGTTAGTTTTAATAATATTTTATCTCTGTTTCAGAGACACATTATTACATACTGAAGTAGCACATATAGAAAAGAAATCTGCTCTTGATTATGTCGAAAAGACAAAAGGCTTTTCACACTTTTTCCCTCCATGTGTTACAGAAACAATTAAGGTAAGTAGTGATGATACTTTAACTATTTTTTAATCATTGAATTCAGTGTATTCATAGAAAATAGACATATTATATTATTATTATATATGTACATAGATAGTAAAACTGTGGATTCAATATGTATAATTGTTAATCATTTTTATTGGTATTATTTTAAAAATTATTTTATATTGATAAATAATTTTATTTAACTTTTTAAATAGACAATGAAAACATTCTACAATTGATTATATATTTCCATTACATCACGTGCTTTAGTTACTTTTATAGCAATTAATTGAGATAGATTTTAAATCTGATTTTTTACTACGTTCAATTTTATTTGGTTGTCTCGGTTGCTTTATATATAAGGGTAAACTACATACTTGACGCTTGAATTAGTGGGTATTACGATAATATATATTTAGAAGCTTTATATTTTGAAGCATAGTAAGTGTGTTAGTATCTTTTCTTATCGGCGAAAGTAATTAAATTTGACACCAATATTATTCACTTTAATCAATGAATTCGTTCGTCACATGTTCATTGCCCATGTACATATTTTAATACATACTTGACTGCCTGTTAAGTAATTTATACTTCTGCTAGTATGCATGACTATGAGTCATTTTAATAACTTTGCAGTAGCTTATCTATATATGTAGATGTAATCTAATATGTAAGATATACAGTATTACATATTTTGTCATTTCCCACTGCGTTTTAGAAGTAATAGGTATTACATGTATACACTATACTAATACAATGTCGTATATGTGTACAACACTATATTATAGTGTTGTACATATCATGTAGGCATATAATCTATAAATTAGTGCAAATTGATGTTAAAGTTACTATTTCATTCATATGTATATTATATATGAAGTATATTATAATTTTAATTAAACTAGAAACCACGTTTTTTGTGGAATTAACAAGTATTTTTCAATATGTAGTTATCCAATAGAGACCATTACTATTCCAAAATTTCTATCACCGTTATTAAATAATGTTTCTGACGAAAATATATGCGTGGACAATTCTCTCAACATTATTTTATGATTGATTTCGTTTATACGAGAATTAATATTTTTTTTTATCTTAAATTTTTATATAGATAATGAGAAATATGTAGAAGCTGTGAGAATAATGTCCTAAATAGTTGTTTAACATATTTTATCGATAAATATATTAGAAAAGAAAATTTGATAAGTTTTTATTAATACAGTTTATTAAATTTTCGTTTATTTAATAAATCAATCTATGTATTTTTGTTAGTCAAGTAAAATTACTCATAATGTTTGTAACTAAAGTAGTAAAAATATTGATATCAAATCTAGTTAGTATATCTAAAACCATACCTAACTATATCTAAAACTGATTGATGAATTTAAAGGTGCAAAATTTAATTATTTAATAATTTTTAAATATTTTTCGTGATTTTAAAGCGTTTTACGAATTTTTATATGCCACTGACTATTACTATTTATAATTTATATCTGAATACAGGGTTGGCACGTGTACTTGAATGTACTTGAATTTAAAAAATGTACTTGAATGTACTTGAATTTCCAGTTTTGTACTTGCATTTTTCATGGTGGGCAATTTTTTTTATACAGATAAATTTAAAAATCATATAAAAAGGTATCACAGAATATAGTTCTGAAATATGTTTTACATATAATTATATCTTAAATTGAACTGTTTATTTTTTTTTCATTCTGGCAAAAGATAATCAGTATTGGTGCGGCCTGCGTTATTTTGACTTTTGCCTACGTTATGCGTTTTTTTAGGAAATTGCTTTTTACCTGCGTTATTTCTAGACTTCTAAAAAATTCAGAAATCTGTAAGATTAAGAACATGGGCTGGTAAGACATTTTAAACTGTCAGTTTTGTATCTGTAATGTTAGTAAAATGAATAGCTGATTAATTACTATAGTTTTGTTTTCTTATATTTGGACTGTCATTTAACGTAATATTATCCATTATGATTCCTGTGTTTGACTACTAAATTGTGAATTTAAGTTGTACGAGTCAAATATTAAAGAAGTTATCAGATTTTCAGACTGAAAGCGAGTTCTGCTGTACGTAAGAAATGAAAAGAAAGATTGTTTCCTCCAGAATTACCGAAAATGAAATAAACTGGAGTGATCACTTGCTATTTTGTGTGAACATACGTGTTTTATTTCCATTATTGAATGGTAATTAAATTGTAATGACATACTAATCAAATTAAAAATATTAACAGGGTTGTCATTCGTCCAGATTTTTCGGGACATTTGAATGTCAGGATTTTTTATCAAAATTATTATTATTTTTAATTAATTCTTCGGAAAAGGCACTAAATTTGTATACGCCTTATATTTATTTAATAGATCAGTTTCTGTTTTGTCTTTAAATCATGTTTTAGAGCATTTAGAGTTACATGGGTACCTATAACATAGTTAGAAAAAAATTGAAAATGATGGGAAAATGTACTTGAATTTTTTGAGCTGATCAGCGTGGCCACCCTGTTTGATAAACAGTGCAAGTATGACTAAAAAATAATATTTTCATAAAGGCATACATTAATTTTTGCGTGTTATTTTGATAAATAATCGAAATATTTATAATATATGTAGTAAAGACGAAAATATTATGTTTGCTAAATTAATACGGTCGTTTAAAAATAAAACTAATTAAACCTATGTTCTTAAAAAATGACTAACTAGTTCTTTTTTATTTTGATCCGCTTTTTGCTTTTTTTTATAAAAGAGCTCATATACGTTTATATAAAACAATTATTTGTAATAATTAATCAATAATAGGTCAGTTCACAATATCGTTTCAATTTGGTTGGTTTAAAAACGTTTGGCCATAGCTCGATATCGCGCCGGTGATGCAGATGACTCCATCGTAGAAATCGTGCTATATGTCAAACCATTTGTAACTAAAAGTTGAGTTTGAACTCAGTCAACTTTCAGATACAAATGGTTTCTATTCCATCATCATGGGGTGGGATGAAATGGGTATATTCTATTTAAACTTATATATTTTTTTATTTGATGACTAAATAATTGCTATTGTGCTTTTACAATGATTTATACATATCGCTAATATATAAGTACAACATTTTAATATGTTTCATGATGTTTGGTATACTTTTATTTAATCATTACAAAAAATGAACCCAAAAAATTGTGTAATTTTAAACTTAATTTTTTTGTAGAAAAAAAGCTGGTAACTCAATTAAATGCTGGATATTATAGTTAGTACACCCTATATGTATATTTCATAACTTATTTTGCATATAATTGAGGTAAATATTTGCTACATGTCAACATTTTAAATGGGGTGAAATGGGTACATATAATTATTGGTGAGGGGTGAAATGGGTAGTATAAGCATTTGAACTTAATTTAGTATGTTTAGTACTTTTAAATAAATATATGTACCATTTTACGAGTGATTGCTAAAAATTATGTTTAATAGGCCTTATTATTATTGTCTATTATAGCTTAATAATACTATAGGCCTATTATTTTGCTTTAAATAAATAAAATTATTTAAATTGCTTTTGGGTTTGGAAACTCACTAATCTGTCGAAGCCGATTATTCTTTTTGTTTTGTTTTCTTTCCTAAAAGCTTACTAACTTTCATAAATAATTAATCAATTGTTCTCATTTTTTATCACAATTTTTTCTGTAAATATTCAATAATATATACAATAAAATTCATATTCTTATAAAGAAAGGTTTTTTATGCGTGTATGTATTGCATACATCAGTTAACTTGTGAACTGGACAATTATTGAACATTTTATTACAAATTTAATAATGTTTAATAATATGCGGAATAATATTTATATTCTTGTAAAGAAATGTTCTTAATGCAAATGTATTGCATATTGATATCTAAATATATAACCATCCTATAGTCTATGTTTTTAAATACCTTCCATATACTCATTCCACCCCGTTGAAGGGTATATGTACTATAAATGGGTATATCATGTATTTTACTGATATGCCCATTTTGTTTTAAAAAGGGATGTGTTGTTCACTAGTGTACATTTTTGGAAATAAAAAACATTGTTTACTGAACTAGACTATCAAAATGTTATTTTGGGACTAAAAAACCTTTTAAAATTATTTAATATTAGTGTAATTGAATAAAGAAAAAATACATATACCCATTCCACCCCACCCCACACTATAGCACGAACGTGAACTTTCAGTTGGAAATTGTTCAGACTCACTTACATAAAATGAGACGAAAGATCATAGATAGTAGACTAGTTACGAGTCATATTATCTATAAGGAAGGACATCAGCTATATTTAATATTATATGGCAACACTATACAGTTATATTGGTATACACAAAATGACTCAATGTCTAAATTTTATATATTATTTTTTAGATGTAGGATGCACATATATTATGTACATTTATAACTGAATTGAACGTACTCTAGTATGACATGACATGATATGATTGATTTATAGATAATATACATACATGCACAATTCAATACGTATAATTATAATAAACATGTAGGCAAACATTAAACCCCCTTTATTATGTTTAGATATAGAATTAAATATACTTCAAAATTATATACCTATAATATTTATATTGATTTATCTAAAATTGATATTGTAAATCAAAATTGAAAATACCCATTTTCATGCCTATACTGAATTATAGATATCCAGCTCAATTTTCTTTTTGTCTCGGTATTACCGACCAGATTGTTGTCATTTCTATTTAGAAATGTCACTTCTATAGGATGAGCTGTGTGGAAATCCGGTTATTTTCTATGAGAAAGATATGTCCAGTAACATACAAAATAAAGACCTACCCTAATAAAAATAGCTGTCATTGCACAATAATAATGATAAACTAAGAAGAATTACAGTTAATAATTAAAATTCTCTTAGATCACGTCTATATAACTAAAATCAATGTTGCGTGTACTACACGTATAATTATTATACATAGCTGAATGTGTCAACTCGATTTTCAGTTAGAAGTTAAGCCAATTTAGAGAGAATTTCCAGAATATCAGTAATGCTAGCGTCAGACAAACTCTATAAGCGCGTTTAAACTATAGACTCAAATGAATTAGTTGTTTAATTTAAAGTCTGATTCAAACCCAGTCAAATCGATTTGACTTCCAGTTAACTTCGATTCCTGTCACTATTCCGCGTGACGCTGATGTCTGAATTGTTTGTAAAATTGAGTTCACACTTTCAGTTCGATTAAAAAAGAGGAATTATGAAATTAGTTGTCAGCTGTTTTCTTCAACTCAGCTTTTATTAATATATTCATTATTCATTATTAAATATATAATGTTATCTACATACATATTATGTATTTTGTAATATGGCAGTTAAAATTACGAATGGTTTTGTTTTATGACTACGTTTTTGAAAGTAGACTTTTTTAATTTAACATCGTGAAGGTTAGGCGTCCCATTTTGAATTGTGATTGTACTATATGAAAGTAAGTTTATGTCATTCGTAGCTGAAAACCCTATATGTTTTCATATATTGATTGACCCCTAAAGAGACCAAGAAGCTTGGTCGAGTGGTTTGATGATGGCTGAAGGTCAAAATGTGGCGCGTAAACTAATGGAAATGCCAGCTAATCTGCTCACACCAACCCGCTTTGCCGAAATTGCTGAAGTCATATTGGATGGATTGCCAGGTTTGTAGTCCAATTGACGGTTAAGTGAAGCATAGTTGTAGCTAATACTTATATTGTGATACTTATTTTGAATTTATAAAAAAATTGTACTAGTACCTACTAAATATTCTAAATTTATTACTGCGATTAGTTTGTTCATATTTTTTATTTGTATAATTTGTAATATTTCCATTTATTATTACATATTTGATTGTTTGATTTCCTCTATCGATTAGTTATTGATCAGTTACGGAAGAATGCAAGACATCTATTAATTATTGATTGGTAAAACCTATACTATTTTATATATCTATGCACTTGTATTCGTAAATTGTTTTACTAAATGCCTGTTCTTTTAATATATATATATTTATTAATATAGTTATATATAGATATATATAGTTTATTGAAGGATTAACTCTACATTTGTTGTATGTAATAATGAAACATGTCGAGTTACTTCTTCAATAAACTATTTTAATAATTAATGAATCTGTTGTGTATTATATTAACAGGACTTTGTAAAACGTTTATTTACAGGACTATGTAAATATACTTAGGTCTTATTTCTTATTTTACCTTTCTATCGGTAAATCTTTATGTAAATATTCGATTTATATTTCTCGTGTTAATAAATAAAGAAATTATTTTAATATTTTGTGATATAATTTAAAATGGGAATTAATTGATTAATTTAATGAAGGTAGGATAACTCTATTAATGAATGAACGTAAAATTCCATTATAGGTAATAAATAATCAAAATAACTCAACAAATTATTATTTAAAAGATTGAGATGTGTGTATAGTACACCTCCCGTAAAAAGTAACCGATACACCATAAAATATTAAGTACCTTTCTAATAAATAATATATTTTAAATATTAAAGAGTTTTTTTATCCAAACTGTTTGTAAATTCCATTTCATTAACCAATCATATTTGTTTATATAAATCTAGTTTTCGGAACTTATTGTTAAATACATGCTCTTTAATATTTAAAATATATTATTTATTAGAAAGGTACTTAATATTTTATGGTGTATCGGATACTTTTTACGGGGGGTGTATATAGGGTCGGGAATTTGTGTAATTAATTTATGTGTTTTTATTATACATACAAGTTTAGTATAAATCACATGATTTATAGGTCTAATGCAATAATTAACTCAAAATCTCTTTAAAATAATCATAATAAAAATGTATTCTTTTTAATGGACGATAATATATAATTAATATATTCTAATCGCTTTATAGCAGTATAATGCACTTTCATATTACTTTGAAGTAGGTTTTCAAACACCACTTCTACACAATTAATATCATGCAGTTAAACTATTTGTAATAACGCGAAGACGCTGACTGAGCCTAGATAAATTTATATAGAATATTGCGCCTATAGTAAGTAATAATTACTAGAAAATTTATCAATCAATATCTGGCATCTGATCTTTCAACGATCATTCATGTATTCACGAAGTTTATGGTTTGAGCCTCCTGTTCTGTCTCTGCCCGTGTTAAAAACGATTGCTATAATATTTCTGATAAGTATTAAGTAATGCAACTCTGACCATAGGTGTAAATCTTTGATCAATCCATGTAAATGTATGGGTGTATCCATAGACCTTATATAAATTTCCCAATTTCTCTTATATCCCAGGTGTAAGTATAAATGTTTACGACAAAGCTTGGATTGAATCAGAGAATATGGGCGCTTTCCTTTCTGTGGCAAAAGGATCCTGTGAGCCACCGAAATATGTTGAGATACACTATCAGGTAAGGCAACTATTTTAGATATATAAAAGCCTATGGCAAATTAAATTTGAATTTTCAAAATTTTGCTGCTCTGCAAATAATTACTGTGCTTGCTTAAATATTTTATTGAACAGTAACATAGCTATTATTACATGCAGTAGCTTTCGGATTTAGTAAACCTCGACATTGATTTTAATAAGGTTACTTAACCTGCATGTTTACTCGGTGTGAATTTGAAAGATAGATTAAGCTTGTTCACGTGCATTTATTTTTTTAGTAAATTTCAGCCAAAATACAACCAATGATAATATTTAAAAAACGGGCATTTTCTAATATTTACGTATTTATACAGGTCAATTGCAATCATTTTCCGATTAACCCTTTAAATGTTTAATCGCATTTCGTATTGAATGTTTGTTTAGTATGATTTCCCTGATTTTAGTAGACTACATTTGTGCAATCTTATTATTATTATTACATTCTTTTCCAATATAATAAATTATTTATGTATAGGTATATAATAAGTATTATGTGAGGTATCATAAAGTACGTCATGTGTCGCCTCTATGTTACCATAATCGGTAGGGTGCACCGGACCGCGGTGACCAACATCTGGCACTGGTGGGAAAGGGAGTGACCTTCGACTCTGGCGGAATTAGTATCAAGCCTTCGGCTAGCATGGACGCCATGCGTGGGGATATGGGTGGTGCTGCCGTCTCCTTGGCAACCGTCTACACTTTGGCCCGTCTGGGGAGTGAGGTAAATGTGCGCGTTCACATTCCACTTTGTGAGAACATGCCGGGCGGTCGAGCTGTCAAACCGGGTGATGTCGTTGTGGCGAGTAACGGAATCTCAATTCAAGTAATAGCTCAACCCTCTCCGTCTTTGTTCAGTATTATTGGTTTACATATCTTGGTTCTCACTCTCTTTAAAAGGCCTTGAAGTGGACAAAATTAATAAAATATTTTAAATTTGTTTTGCGTCTGTGTTAATTCTGTTAAATATAAAAATATATTATAGTCTTAACTAATGTAGGTTATGGGTCACTATAATGCATATTCCGTTTTTAAATGTTTTGTTATATTTTGTTTAAAATTGAAAAAATGAACTTCTCTTGATTAATATGCTTCTGTTTAGTATTATCTTATTAATAAAAAAGCTAATATAAATCTCCCATAGTTTCAACTTTATCTACTTGCCTAAATTTCATCTCATTAAAATGTTGATAACCTTGAAAAAAGGTTATATTATGAGTTTTATGGATTGTGGCCAACGCGATGCAATAAATTATAGTGTATATATAATATATATAGTATTAAAACAATCGCCTTATCCTCGATGTGGATTCAATCAGGACTTTAATATTTGGAAAAAATGAATTAGTTGTTAATCAAACGTATACTGGTACATTAAGGCAAGAATATTTGTAAATTTTTCACATTACTAAGAGATGCATCATGGTTTAATACCAGACATTAAACTGTCATAATATTAGATCAATTAGTTTCTCTAAATACACAAATCGATATGAGCTTTTCAAGCCAGTAAACCCGCGTCCGATTAAAAATAAGCAAAATTTTAAAATTTGTAGAAATGATCGTAATTTAATAGAATTATGTTATTAAATATAATTTTGTGTACCACTTTCCTCTACTCGCCCAACCTTTATATTATGTTGTTGAGAAGCTAAAATTCAAATAAAGAATTCTATCTGGTCCAATAATGTTTATATGTTTAATGGTAACATTATTAAGGTCATAGAAATTACATTTTTCGGTGATATAGGCAGTATAAGTTGTTTTTCAATTACTCTCTCGATACCTGAGATATGGTAAGTTTTAGGCGACGGCGTGTGAATTTTTCTATCTATTTAATTGGTTATAGAAAATAGCATTTTGTGAATTTTGCTTTCTTTTTCCGTTCTAAACATTTAACCAATATAGATTTTTGATTTAGATAAAAATCCAAAATACACAATGATATCATTACTAATTTATATGATTCGTTTAGTAATGTACATGTCGCTATTTTTAACGAAAATGAGAATTTTAAAACTTCTATGTACAGGTTGATAACACAGATGCCGAGGGTCGACTCATTCTAGCAGACGCTCTCTGCCGCGCCAGCTCTCAACAGCCTCTTTTCACAGTGAGTATTGCCACACTCACTGGGGCCATGATGATCGCTCTGGGCTCTGGTTACACGGGTGTTTTCTCCAACCGACCTTCCACTGCTGATGTCGCCGAGATTGATCCTCTTTACACACGCTTGCACAAGGCTGGTCGGCGAGCCGACGATCCCTTCTGGCTTTTGCCTAGCGACGCCTCGGTCTACACGGAGCCTATGAGGAAGTGTCAACTCGCTGACATCAACAATGTATCCAATGAGAGAGGCGCCGGCTCAGCGCAGGCTGCGTCCTTTCTTTATGTGAGGTTATGCTCTCTATTACTGCCTACACGTCATGACCTGCACGAATATATTTTTCTAAAGATACTAAGCTTAACACAAGATGCAATGGTATATAGGAAAGGTGTTGGCTGTTGTGTCTATGTTAAAAATTTTGCAAAAAAGATTTCCATTAAAAAAAAAATTTCTACAGAAGGATTTTACAAGTAGTACATAAATTCCACATAAATCTTTAATTCGTTCTAACAATCATTGATAATTATTATTTTTAAAACTTAATTATTATTTAATTCAGTGGAATTTAAAATAATTTCGTTATTTACATAGTGTTCCTACCCAGAAATAACTAAAAATTGCAATATAAAACAAAACAAAATTTTTACGTGGTAAAATTTCGCTACCTCCTCTCGCGGTTTGACATTAGTATATTCGTATTTTGTATTTGTCTCATTTAGTTTATTTATAGTTATTTATTTCAAATATATAAAAAATAACGGCTCGCACATTTTTTATTATAATATATATGGGCTATTCAACTGTTACCATATGTTTAAAAAATCGTCGAAACTGACCATAGTATATCCATCGAAGTTTTTAACAATATACAGGTTTCTTACTGATGAATTACTCGTCGATAAACTGCATTTTTTTAAATCAGTATCATTATCGCATGGGAATGCTTATGAAAGTGGTTTCTTAGATTAATGATAAGGTTCTGTAGAACAATATGGAGCAACTTTATCTGTGATATCTCAAAGAATAGTTTACATGTGATCAATTAATGTGTTGGAAATACATTGAATATTCAGCTGACTCCCGAATTTTGAGTACGTTCAGCAAGGAAGAGGTATTGGGCCGCTTTAGAGGAATCACGATGTGATAAAAATGTGTGTAATCAAAAGGCTAACGAGGAATTTGACGCATTGCATGCGAAAAGATTGTGTTTCAAGGCTAATTTCGAGACTGAAGACCACTTGATTGTGAAAAAAATTGCTGCTCTTAGAAAATATATGATTTATTAAACTTCAACTTAATTCAGTTTCGTGCATGCAGTTTCAACCGATTGTAATATAATGTTTTATTTCTATTTTTCACATCCTCAATAGTTATTTTAAATTTTATCTTTACTAAAATTTCGAGTATATGAAATATGCTTCTTTATGGATAAACTCTGCCATTTCTACAGATATTTATAATTTATATTACTTATTATTATTTGTGTAATTTTAAATTACCATTCAACTATTTTAATAGTTGGTTTTTAATGTATTTAACCTTGTATCAATATTATTTCACATAAATGCATCTTGAATTAAATACTTTTTATAGCTATGTTTTGTTATATTATTCTATTATCAGTATGTATACTGTTCTTTTTTAAATGCGTTTTATATAGTCCCTCTAAAATACCCAATTATATGTTAATACTTTTTTGTCTGAATACGCAAAAAGTACGTTCTTATAAAAGGCTTTTCTATGATTTGTCTCGATTTAAAAATATACCGGCTAAAAAACCGGGAAATTAACTGGCGTAGAGCAACCGGGAGATTGGGAATAAAAAATGCGTGGTCACCTTGTATTTATTTCTATAGGAAACGTAAAATACCTTTTTTTACTTTTAATCATTATCTTGACTATTTAATAATTGACCTTTTGTGATTATTCACTATAAAGTGCTTTTTAAAATTAAGTCCACTTAGGACAATTTATAAATGCATATTTAATTTTGATTTTACAATCAATATTCTACCTTCCGCTTTCACAATAAACGGCGTTGTTTTCAGAATATTCAATCGCTAATGTCGCTAACTAAGGTGAATGTATTCTATTTATGATATAATATACGCAAAATAAATTTATTGTAATTAGATATATACCTGTGTATCCTACCTACATGTTTATATTTATGCGTTCTTAGATTTCCCAATTATTCATTTTCCATCGTTTTTAGGAATTCATCAAACCTGGACGGCTCATGCATCTTGACATTGCCGGTGTGATGGAAGCAAAGGCTGGAAACTTCAAATATATGCGAAAGGGAATGTCTGGTAATCTATTATAGTCTATTTCGATTTGTGTAAATTATAATATAGATGTTAAGCATATTGAAGGTGTTACGGGTGTTAATAATGGCTAATAAAATATTTTTTGGTCGGTACATCCGGATTTAATAATAAATAAAAATAATTAACTGCAAAAATGATATACCGAATGTATCTACACATGTAATAGACGAAAATATTCGCAGTTATTATCTATTATTTATTTTTTATCAAATAATGGTGTATCATCCAACAGTTATTTTAATAACATTAGTATGTTCAAAGCTTATAAACCTCTACTCTACAACAGAAAATAACTGATTACGACAACATTTTAACGACTTACCTATAATTATTAATTTTTTAATAAGCCTTATGGCCATATTTTACTAGATTTTTATTTACTTTTTAAAAGTGAAAATCTAAATAGGTTAATTTAGTGGAGGAGATTTAGTGGTCTACTCAGTGAAATAAATTATTCAATTGTCTCTGTTATTAGTTCCTGTCAAAGAATATGTTTCAAGTACATATATATATTTTATTTTTTTTAATATTGAAAACATTTCGGACTATATCCATAAATATAAATACTTTGTACATTTGTATATTTAGAATAAAATAAAAAATAGTCAGCCCACTACATTTTAAAATATACTTCATAAGATGTGAAATAAATACAAATTAAAACAATATTATGTAAAATATAAAATGATTGTGTAAATATTGGAATAAGTTAAAAACAATTTTAAAAAGTCATATATATATATATATTACAATACATGATATTATACTGTATATTGCTAAAGGTAATTATCGAAAATCAGGAATATTTTGTTTTGCGTATGTTCATTCGATGTACTTTATTTTTTACCTTAAACAATGCATCGAAATAGTGTTGATAACATATTAAACTATTATCTAGTTATTGGTGTTTCTAACCTGTCATTCATTGGTTTCTGGTTATAGGTAGTCAGTTTTGTGTGTTCAACCATAAAATTTGTATTAAATAATACACATAATATTGCTTAATATTATGAATAAATTGTTATTGTATCAGTTAACCTTGTATAATTTAAATTATCTTTTCAGGTCGTCCAACCAGATCTTTAGTGCATTTTTTCTCCGATATGAAAAATATTTCTGTGGAGGATCTTTAGGAAGAGATTTTTCAACGTAGTTAAATTATTAATTTCATAATTAAGCGACTGTCATTTTATGTCAAGTTTTTACATCAGTTACCTGTACAAGAATAAACATATTACGATTACATTCAACTTGTACTCTTTGATAAATGCTGTTATCTATTACAATGTATGTTATCTTTTTAACATTTATTAAATGTATTTACGTAAACACTATTATTATACATACTAAATTATTTTAGTTAGATATGTAATATAGACATGTATCTTTTTGTTCTCATTTTGATTAAATTGTTATTAGGTCATTTTTAGATAAATGAGCAAATTTAAAAAAAAATAGATTATTTAAATTATTATTATTTTGTTGTATGGAATATTTGCAAGATTTTATGAAAATATTAGCACTCAGGCTATTATTGTAAAATTGCATGATTTTCACTCGGGATATTTCTCCTCTCATTTACGGTAAAAATATCTGTGATTATAGAAACTCAAATTTCTGTGCATTATAATGTTTGTTATTGTTAATTTTCCGTGGTTTGCTTACTTTAAACAATTTTACTTTTGCAAAATAAAAACAATTCTTGAATTCATGAAATATTGTAACGTTCGTTTAAGCAACAAAGGTTACATTTTTATTTATTATCTGATGGTATTCAGATATAAAAAGTAGCACTGTTAAATACATTTATTGTATAAGCTGTTATAACCCATGAGTTATTTTCTAAAAATATATGCATCCTATTATATGTAAAATTTGTAACTCTTGTTACATGCTTCAAAAATCGCACCAACTTGCTTTGATATATGATTAAATTAACAGAAAATGAAACAATTATTAATTTAATTGTTATGAATTATATAATTTACTACACATGTTAATAACTTCTTATAAAAAAATATCATCCATATATTGTGGTATGTAAACCATTGTATACTTCATCGTATGACGAATGTTACACATTTTTAAGACATTTGAAAAAGTAGTTTTATACATTTTATATGTGTATTCATTTCTGTTATACTCCATAATTGTAATTTCTGTAGTAATATCTATAATTAAAACAAATTAATGGTAGCTTATCAAATGTTTTTACTTGTTGATAATTCAGCTAATAATATTGTATGGCAAAAGCCAGTGAATATAACAAATTCATTGATATTGGGTGACCATGGAAATACGTTCTATGTATATAGAAATGTAAAATTTCTCTATGTATATATAAATCAATATTGCTACATACATATCAGCGATATAGTCGGCGTAAATACTCATTATTAACTTAGTAATTAGGCGAAGACATGATTTAGGTGAATTTTATTTCTATTGAACAATACCTACATTACAGTTTCTTTTAAATATACCAGCTAATGGTTAAAAATTAAATGCAAGTATATATATGTTATTGGCTAACTCTCCCCTTTTGAACAAATTGGTATAAAAACTAGCCGAAATATATTTCTTATATAGCTGTGTGTTATAAAGTGCTTAATAGCTCATTAAAAAGCTGAATATTTATACTGTTTTATCCAGACAGTTACCCATCATCACCTTATAAGAGTATGTTTATTGCAGCCTGCCGAAAATGGTTATGTTCTAGGTGCGTTCGGTAGCTTGCCAGAATGGATACCTGTCAATTAAAGTCTTACGTTTTTGCGTAAGTTTTACGTTTTTTTGGTGATTCTTAATAAGTCTTAAGGTGTACGCTGAAAGTCCTACGCATTTTCGGTACTATATTCGCATTTTCTGCACGTGTAATGTTTTTTTAAATAAGGGAAACGAGCAAAAATACCGACTTATGTATCTCTATGTATAATAATAAATCTTATAATAATAATTCTTGCAGATAAAACTGAACTCAGATGAGTGTTGTCACGACTTTCCTTCGCTGCTAGCATGCTCGAGAAAGCTACGTGTTGTACAAATGAGTATAACACAGAACATGTAAATTAAATAGGACAGTTTTTCATACTGACTCGTGATCATTGCGTTCAATTACTCTGTTACTGTTTTTCATTCTGAAATAAAAAATGATAAAAAACCCTGAAAATATAGTTTTCTTATGGTTTTATACAAAAATTTATGGTCTCTAATGCAAAATCTTACGACAGCACACCAAAGTAGCTTGACAGGTATGAGTTATCTAACTGCAAAGTGTCCCCTACTGACGTAAATTTCTATGGGAAGGCTGAAAATAGCTTAAAATGTTACTGATTTTGACGCAGCATACTCTATGGATACATAATTTATATTTATTCTTTTACTTTGAATTCTAAGCCCAAAACCATTCAATTATTATGTACGTGCATGAATACCTATTTGCTGTTCGTCGAGTTAGAAAATGATGTATTGGTTTTCATATTTTAGTGGTTATAAATTTGTATATTGAATTAATACAGACTGAATAGCATATTAATCGTATTGCTTCGATCTATTAGTAAAGTTATATTCCCCTACGAGCTACTTTAACTGAACTTGGTTGATTAATAACGGATTATACAGATTTTTCAAGGTGTTTAAATATATACACCTTTTTTTGAACCGATAAAAGTCTCATTCGTGATCACGCTACTAGTATAATTAGTTTATAACATCCATAGAAATAGAAATAAATATTTATATTTATATCTCCTATGATAACATCATAGTAGTTATTTTGGTCATATTATATTATGAGATAGGGTGTATATACTCGAATGATATGTAAATTTTTCTTGTGATTATATGTTTACTTGATATAATCATCCAATATATGGAAAAATAGACAAATATTTATTCGTGATCAATGAATTCTCCAACACTTATCGAAAGCTCGGAATAAACACTTGTTTTTATATATTTTTTCATTTCAAATATCTAATTTGTTTTAAAATTCTATTGTTTATGAAACCACTTTCGGTAGCACTGTAACGTATTCTGCTTTTTTATTAAGAAAGGTATTTAAGAATTCGAAATAAAGCTACAATAGCTGTGTGTTTTCAAAAGGTAACAATTCTTTTTACACTAGTCCTAGTTTCATATCTTGTAATCATAAGGTGGAAAAATATACAAATTTTTATACAAATTTTCATAAATAATATGTAGTTTGTCATTAATTACTGTTAGTGTTAATGTAATTCATTAAATCAATGTCATTATAATACATAAATGTGATGGACATAATGAATTTTGTTAAATTGTATTATTACATAATACTTTGATCTACGTTCATGTCAATTCTAGAATTGAAAAAACTTAGTGTAGGACTCACTCACTCACTGAGTGAGTCCTAGTCATACAGGCTACACTAGTTTTTTTCTCAGTCTCCTCACTCAGTTGGAAAATTGAAAAACATTTTTTGCTAGATAATTAGATTGAGATTTCCAATTTTAAAATCTGTTAAGAATTTTAAAATACTAATAGATCAAGGAATAAAAAAGTTATTACACTTCATGTTTAAAACTTTTTTTCTTTATTCATTTCCAGATTCATCTAGAGATCCACAATAGGTACAGTGACAATCTTGGTATCAAAATAAAGCTTATTGAATTCTATTATGTATCTTTTTTTCTGGGGTCAAAATTATTGAGTTTTACCATGTCCATAGTTATAATATAGGGTCCAAAAGATTTACTATTATAAAACAGTTAAATTTATAGATTTATTTCCAGATTCATCTAGAGATCCACAATAGGTACAGCAACAATCTTGGTATCAAAATGAAGCTTATTGAATTCTTATCAAATATTTTTGACCCCAGAAAGAAGAGGTACATTAAATAGAATTCAATAAACTTTATTTTAATACCAATATTATTGCTATATATACCTGTTGTGGATCTCTAGATGAATCTGGAAATGAGTCTAAAAATGACAGTTTTATATAGTAAATTAGCTATATAAATATTTGGGACCCATAACTATGGTAAAACTCAATATTTTTGACCCCAGAAAAAATGTACATAATATAATTTGATAAGCTTTATTTTGATATAAAGATTGTTATTGTACCTATTATGGATCTCTAGATGAATCTTATAATAAATACAAAAATGAATAAAGAAAAATGTTTTAAACATCATTTTTCCTATTTAAAGGAAAAAAGTCCAAATTTGTCCAACAGGTTTGAAAATTACCATTTTGTATAACTTTAAAAAAATTAATTGATAGACAAAAAAACTTATGAAAAATGTATACAAATAAGTAAATACTATTGTTCAACATTTTAGATTAAAAAATCACAATAATTTATTTAATAGTTTAAGTCTAAGACTAAGATACACCACCTTAAAAACAGTTTTTCAAATTATTGATTTTTCATTATGTGTTATATAAATAATTTTGGTAATTTTGTACTGTTTATGTTAAGGGGTTCAGTTGAAAATTTTAATTTGCTCATTTAAACAAAATTTATACATAAAAATAATCCTTAGACCTTCAGGATTCCAAATATGGTCTTAGTTTTGGATTTGGTTTACCCAATCAAAAGTTATAGCTATTTGAAGGTTAAAAAAAGGGTCATTTTCAAAAAAATTTCAATGGGATTTTACAATAGCACTTTGTGACAAAAAAGGAAATTCTAATCTCATTTTATTTTTAATTTGCAATAACTCCTCAGCAAATTTTCATAATTTTAATATAAAAACAGTTATAAAACTATTTTAAATGCTGGTGATATAATTATACTACAAGATTGCTAGAAATCTGATTATTCCATAT
>JAYRBW010078695.1:0-24195 GCA_036023295.1 Invenusta paracnida | reverse complement strand
TTCACCAATATCTTAGATGTTTCTGTGGTTGATAAAAATACATTGATATTCTCTATGGCATACTTATATCATATCAAGTCTGCTTACTTATTGACTCCCCCTTGTATGATTAGTTTATTTGCTACAACCATAAATTAGAATATATTCATTATTTGCGGAAATCTTATATATTTTATGAACAAGTTTAATAGTATTTTAATGATGAATTATAATTTTAAACCATTATGAATTAATCAATAATTTGAAAAATATCATCATTAATTTATTGTAAGATTTTACCCTTCTTCTGTCTCCCAGTATTTACAGGGTTCTTGTTCTTTACTTGAGGGCTTGTATTCCTTATTTTGATCTCAATGGTTGGTTCTATATTTGATCTGGAGTTTAGCACAATTACTAAACTCAGCTTTATAGAACTTTAATCACTTAGACTATATGTTTTCCTGAATGATAGTAATATTTAATATTGGCCTAGTTTAATAATTAAGAATGGATATTTGTTTTGAATATTTTGTACAAAATCCTGGTATTATTAAATACTTTCTAATCATAACCTGATAACTTACCTAACAAATATTTATACGATTTTTGATCTCTATTGGTTCTCTTGATATTACTTTTTGTTTTGAAATGACTTTTATTTTGCTAATTTCCACATTTTTTAATTGTCTTTTTCAATATTGAATTAATTTAGGCATTTTATTATTTAATATTTCTTTTAAAAATAGTATCAGCTGAAATTTGTTTTTTTTTCTAATAACTATATTAGATATATTTCGTGTTTAGTTGTTCATTAGGTCATTACTATTTGTTTGGAAGAGGGGTGATCTCATTCTATACTATTTTTTGTATAGTAGTTGTATTATATCAATATTCTGAATCTTTTACTAATCTATTATTTTTTATTAATATAAATATAAGAGTTGATGGTTTAAATTATAAATAACGGTATAAACCCATTATCTCCACAAAGAGGGTGACTTGGTGTGAAGTAGATATATAGATTAAATATATATGCAATAAACTATGAACATTCTGAATCATTAAAATAAAGGAATACAATTAAATTAAATTTTGTATTGCTATGTATTGATTAATAGCCCTTTAAGACCGCTTGTATATTTTCTGAATATAATATTATTTTGGACAATAAAAGCAAGAAAGTTCGAATTTTAATTTACATAGTTTAGTTGTAAATCTTTATTTAGAAATGTTATTATTTTATGTTTTACACTTTATTTACACTTTTAGAAATTTGCGCGCAAACGATCAACAAAGACCGGACAACTTAAAAATGTTGAGAGTGAAGAAAGAGATGAAGCAGAAAATAAATATACTTTGCTTAAAGATAGAGCTCAGGGGGACGCAAAAGTTTCGAATTTTTATCGAAGATTAAGTAGTTCTGGTTCTGACTCGAACAGTGACAACGAATTTCGTCAAAAAGTAAAGAAACCTATCGTTAGAAAAAGAACAGCGAAAACAACTAAGCGTCCAACCAAGAAGGTAAAAGTAAATGACAATGCCGCTCACAGTCAATATTTTGATGAACTGGCATCACCATCAAAGAGCAATTGCATTGGTAGTGTTGTTGACTGGGATGATACCAAGAAGGTAAAAGTAAATGACAATGCCGCTCACAGTCAATATTTTAATGAACTGGCATCACCATCAAAGAGCAATTGCATTGGTAGTGTTGTTGACTGGGATGATACCTTGAAAAATATAGGAGATAATAGTTTTTCGTATCAAGAATGTTCGTCAAAAATGTTGCTGCAAGCCGATAGTGCTAATAAACCATATTCCGATTCAGAAGAAGACGATTGCAATTGGGAAGAAGTAGAAAATGTACAAGAAGATGAAGTTAATATTTTGACCCAAGATAGTGGTTTCGATGATAACTTTGAAAAGCAACCGGTTATCCCTAAAAACATCGAAATTACAGTTAACGACAAAAATCTAGTTAATAAATGTAAAACTAAAAGTTTGGCTGAGGTTATGAAACGAGAGCTAGCTAAAGTTGAACGGGAAACACAGGAGGCAACTCACAAAATGCATCTTTTATCGTTGATTGCGCATGGTATTTTCATTAATAGACTCGGATCTTCCAAATTACTTCAATCATTGGCACTATCATTACTACCCACTGAGAAGTTAGAAAGATTTTCAAAAGAACCCGATTTTGATTATTTGAAAGAATTTATTTCCTGGTTTAAATGCACTTTTGTTTTTTACCCATCCAAAGATTCTGATGGTTTATTACGAAATCAAATGAAAGAAATCTTCATTACTAAGGAAGTTACTTCCAGGAGACAACTGAATTTATTACTTTTAGTATTCTTTCGCTCATTAAAAAGCAAGGCAAGACTAATTCTAGCAATTAATCCAATTTCTCTAAAAGTAGCGCTCAAGCCGAAATCAATTAAAACAGGTTTAAAATCGAAGAAATCATCTTTTGAAACAGTTGATACTGATTCAGAAGATTTCCATAAATCTCCAAAAAAGCCAAAGAAAAAGAAAGCAAAGAAAAGAAAAGTGATTTCTTCAGATTCAGAAACGGATGAAAAAACGACTGATATCCCAAAAAACTCCGTTACATATTGGATGGAGATATTTCTACCTTCTGAAAATCGTTGGATATGTTTTGATTATTTCTCGGGTGTACTGGATAACCCACAGAAGCTGGCAGCCAGTGTCGCTCCAACTCTCTTTCCCAGTCTCTTATACGTTGTGGCCTTCAATTCTAACCAGAGTTTAAAGGATGTCGCTGGCCGGTATGATGTCGAATGGGCAACTAAGTCACGAAAGCTTCGTGTCCAAGATGAATGGTGGACAGATTTGTTGATGCCTTGGAAGGGAATAGGCAGTGAGACTCTAAACAATAATCGCCGTGAGAACGAAGAGATACGCGACATTCAGTTAAAACTCCCTTTCCCGGTGAAAATGGACGAGTTTAAGCGTCATCCTTTATATCGTCTTCGTCGGAATCTTCTCAAGTATGAAGTTATTTACCCGGAGACTGCTATTCCCCTTGGTTTCATTAAATCGGAACCAATTTTTTCTCGTGAGGTAGTTCACTTATGTCACACCCGGGAGTCTTGGCTCAAAGAGGCACGTGTTGTTCGCCCCGGAGAGACACCTGCAAAGGTGGTGAAAGCAATGCTTTCAATGAAGCGAAAGCTCCTTCAGGAGAAGGAACCCCAAGTGGAGCTCTTTGGGTCCTGGCAGACGGAGCCTTATCAGCCGCCAATCGCTCAGGATGGAATTGTTCCAAAGAATGAGCATGGAAAGGTAGAGCTCTTCAAGCCCTGTATGTTACCTATTGGATGTGTGCACATGAATCATCCAGGTAGCTGAAAATTTACATATTTTAAGCATTATATTTCATTTTATCATTAAATAACGTATACAAATTATTTATGTAATCTTAATTGTTAACTTAATGTTATCGACATTAGAAGACTATATTCAGTAGACAACCTTACAGATATAAAGAGTCATATACTGAGTGATACAGTAATGTATTTATCCCAAGATAACTTTTCTAAAACATTAAAAAAATAACGGTTTTTTATGATTAAACTTTTAAAGCATTTTAAATAGCTTCAACCATTTAAAGACATGAATAACTTGCAAAATACGAAATTTTGTAAATATCAACAATTGTATTCACAAATTAATTGCTTGTTTTACACCCATATTAATTGTGTAATCGTAACAAAAGTTTGGTATTTTATTTATTAAGTATGTCTATCTCTGTCTACCTATTACACATTTGCATTAGACGAAGATAAAGAAAGTGATAGAAGTATGGAATTGAATTATAACATTACATTTGCATTTTTTTATGATAATTTATTACAGAGAATTAGTTTTAGTTTTTTCTTTATTTCGAGGCATTGTAACGAAAAAAACAATGATTTACAACAAATTGATCTTGTGTTACAGGTCTTGGAAAGATCGCAAAAAAGTTGTCTATCGACATCGCGCAAGCCATGACCGGTTGGGAATTCCACGCAGGGGGCTGGGCACACCCTGTCCTCCAGGGCTGGGTGGTGTGTACTGAGATGGCGCCCGTGTTGGAGGATGCCTGGGCACGTGAGGAGGAAGAGAGGGTGCGTCGGGAGATAGAGGCAAGAAGTGCACGAGCTCTGGCGGCCTGGAAGCGACTCGTACGCGGCCTCGTAATCCGGGAGCGACTCCGGCGGATGTATGATCTGGAGGGTTCGGCTGAGGCCAGTAGGGTCAGCTCGATTGCCTTCGAACTCGCAAAAATACGACAGGAGAAGAAGTCGCTTCACTGAGACAAGACTTCCTATAGGTTACTGAGATACTACCAGCTATTTATTCTTTCTTTAAGAATGTATAGAGAAATTATAGTGGCTATAAATTTGGAATTTTATTTGATCTTGTACATTTTTAAAATTACCACAGTTTTAGTCATTTTAGGTAATTTTCAACGTAAGTGGTTAAAGTTACATTTAACGCCAATGCACATTTTAGTATAGTCTTCATTTATTTTTAACTCAATGTATTTATAAAACTCAGTAATATATACATATATCGCGTTATACGTATAATGTACATTTAAATGGTAAATAAAGAATTTCCGAATCAAGTGATCTGTGTCATTAAAGGTAGACATGAAGTTGTGTCTAAACATCTTTTGTAATTGATTTATCTTAATTCTAATGTTCATTGTATGGTACGGACTTGCTGTAATGTCTAGGAAGTCTTCCTTGCCAATCGACCGGACTTCGTTGGTCAATATTATAAGAGTATTTAAATACTATTAAAATTTTTACTTTTAGCTTGATTAAAATAGTATTTTCTAAAACGTTAAATAATTTGTAAACTAGGCATTATATCAAATTACTTAACTTGATCTTGAAATTCTTGTGCAAATATTTCTTTTTTTAAACTAGCTGCACTCATCACTTATTCTGATTTTAATAATTATTCTTAAAAGTAAGAATTAAATAATACTTTGATGCGAATTATATATTACTATATATAGCAATTGATTCCACTATTGTTGTTAACATTAACAGTGATAATAGATATAATAACAATGATAACATTAATCATTTAGGTCACGGACGTTTTTCCTCTTTTAACCACATACGTTTGTAATATGTATTCTGCTATTCACTCTGAAATGCTTTTAGTAATACTACAAGTTATAGTTTTACTCTCTTGCATTATTATTTTAGAGATCAGGTATACTTTTAGTTTGTGTATAGCGTTATTATTGTTTCAATGTTAATAACAGATTTGACACATACTTTTTCTAAAGCATTTATTATTAATTAATATTGCCAATATTTTCTTTAGTATACCAAACCTGGTATTATTTCTACTTTTGTACAATATCATTCTTGTTTATTGGAATCATTTGTACAACAGATGTTATCAAATTATATTTTTACAATATGTATTTTGTTTTTGAGAAATATAAGAGCTTTACGTTACAAATTGTTTACTTTTTACTGTCTCTACTATTTATTGTAATATTAATGCATTGTGCAATTTTAGTGTTTGTATTTTTATGAATCTATTTTTGCGTTCAAATAAATTTGTATATTTATTATAGAAACAACAAATTGACAAATTTGTATATGTTCAGCTTGCATTTTTATAAATCGTAACTGTACCTGTTACATATTTTACGTAAACTTCTATAATATACAGCAGGGGTGGCCAGTAGAAAATTCAAAATTACCTTTTGTTATACTTTTGGTTTTGATGGTAACTTATGACCTCCCCTGTATAAGTAGGTTTCTTAATTATTGATTAATACCGATTAAGTTTAATTCTTCGGGTAAATTATACTACATTTATATATTTTATATTTTATATTTTTAGTTTTTTTTATCTTATGCAGTTTCATATTTGTGAAAAGGATAATCTACTTTTTTCTTTGTATAATTCCTTATTTGTTGTCTTTTTATATTGTAACTATTGTTTGTGTATTTATTACATAATAACTAAAAATAATATTTACTTCGATAGATTCAAAGAATTTGCCAATTTTTTAATGTTTCTTTTAGAGTAATTACGCATACTGTAGACATTTCATTTCACGTCTAATTATTATTATTACAAAGGTCATAAAATAGGACATCTTTAAGATTTAATTCTTCGAATTAATCGAAAATAAGCGAGTATAACTTTTTGATTTATTTTATTTGTTAATTAATTCACAGAAGTTCTGCGTGCCTTGTATACATAGACCCAATATATACATTGTTTCTTTTAGTTGTCAAAAGAGTGAACTTTCATTTTACTAAAATATAGTGTAACAAGAAGTCAAATTTAATTATATTTTCCTTTTTGCCTCATACCTACGACGGATAGAATATACCGTCTCGATTTTGATAGAATTGTGTAACTGCGCTAGTCTTCAACATGTTAATATTCTCTTGGAACTTATAGATCTGACTAATGTCTCGAAGCAGTGTAAAAATAATGCCCGGAGCTGTCGTGTGCAGCGAATGTGAACTCCGAGGTGACATCACGATCGGTGCTCGGACGGTGATTCATCCGAAGGCGCGGATATCTGCCGAGGCGGGTCCAATTATTATTGGGGAGTCAAATCTTATCGAAGAGCAGTGCCACATTGTGAACAAGGCACCCGAGGGCGGTAAAGGGCACACCGAGAGCGTTATGATTATAGGAAACAACAACGTATTTGAGGTGTGTTTTTTATGTAATTACTTCTCTCGAGCTAAAGTAACAGTTAGGCATTAAGACTAAATTTATTAATGTTTAGGTATTATATATATTGTACGTTAAGATTATATTAAAAAGTTTAACTACACTTATATATAAAAATTTTGCTTTAATAACTAATTTAACTGAAGTAAATTATCTAAATTTTAATTTAAAAAAATAGAACATAATGTTAAATTAATGAATAATTTATTTTAATTAGAAGATATAGACTATCAAAAGATGCCATTAGTTTAAATTTTAAATAGCTGTATTTATAAATATATTCATAAATACTTATGAAATGTCATTTAATTTTACTTCTAATAATATATTATATGATTTATTTATTATGCAATTTTTAATATACATACTATTTTTATTTCTACTAGTAGTATAATAGTTAAGAAACTATTTTACTTTACATAATATTTGTATTGTCAAGATATTAAATGCGTAAAATTAGAAATATGAAATAACTACTTCAAAGTACTTCTATTTAATTAACTGAATGTTTCGATTGAAATTTTATAATAATATAGAAAATTTCTAATGGTTTTTCTTTATAATATTTATCCAATTATTATTAAAATTAAAACACACACACGTACTCTAATATAGGAATAATATTGGTTTTGTATTTTTCGTATATATGATATATGCATAATCAATTTATTTATTGTCGATTTAATTTAAACGGTAGTTAAAAAAAGCGTAATTTTTTAAATAAAATAGCAAAAAGTTGTAATGTTTTAATGTTGCATAAATACAATTTTTTTATATTTATGATAAGATTAATTATTTCGAATTACATTTTTTATACACCTTTTCATAAATACACATTCACACTTGACTATTCACATTATTTCATTCTATACATATAAAATACATAAGACTTATAACACATTTTATTCAGCTATTCAATAAAGGAATCCACATTTCTTGAAGGCTTAGCTACTAAATTGGGTACTTAAAAAGTGCAAGTGGTACTACTACTACGATCGTATGATCAAAATTATATACTACATTCACTCGTGCAACTTTCTGAAGAGTGTAAAACCCAAAAAAATCGATTTCTCGACTGTTTTCTGCTTTTAATCCAAACAAATAAATGGTATGACTAAGAAATAGAAGTATGTACTACAATAAGTATTCTGTCAATGGAAATATTACCATTGATTAAAACGAAGTTTATTTACTTATAGCTTTGTATTATGTTTAGTTTGCACGAGATTTTTTTAGCACAATAAGTGTACTCTTTTTTAGGAAGACTTAATCGTGTAAATTATACAGTTCATACTGCCATATTTTGTTTGCCTAAATTTTATCATTACTGATTACATGGTTGTGTGTAATGAAATCAGATTGCTTTTATAATTTGTATTCACCCATTTTGATAGATTTGTTTTTAGTAAATTTGCGTGTTGCGGTAATACTAATTTAAAGTCAATAATTTAAAAGGCATAATGGCATGATATGCTTCACAGCTGTAATATTTTAGTTATTATTTATTTATTTTGAAAATAAAAATGAAGTTATTTATTAGTTTTACATTTTTAATCTTTATAAACATTTTTATATGTTATAAAGTTGTATTTCTGTATTTAAATTAGGATTTCTATTACATCGAAGTGTTGCGAAAATTCGACAAAGCTGACTTTGAATTCATATGTATTAGGATTAAAGTCTCATCATTATCTCTAATAAAGCATTGTTGTACAGTCAGCTGATTAAAACATAGTAAGACATTATTATACTGTTATACCGAAACTCATCTTATTTAATTAAACTACAAAATTTGTATATAATTGTTGCCTAATTTATCGATGTTATTTCTATATATTCTAGACTCATAATATACGTTATTAATTCTTGTACATTTTTTCAATTGTGAAATATTAATTGATATTTTTTAATATCAATATTTCAACTTTATTTTATTGAAATTTTGTAAATGCATTAGGAAGGGAATGAGGGATGCGTTGGGTGCGAGGAAGCCTCTCTAAGGAAGGCTAACGCCCCTACAGAAGCAACGGCTTCTACAGAAACTTAACGCCTCTGATACTAGTTTTTTGTAGGACATTTTCAACTGCTAAGATTTTCTTTTTCCGCCCTCATAAGAATCTGTACTGTTACCCTTCAAAAGATTTTTTATTGTAATTGAATAACTATTTCTAAATAATTTGTTAGTAATTCTTTCATACATTCATATTTTTCGATTTAAAAAATTAATTGAATGAATGCTGATTGAGATGTTCAAATTTAAAAATGTATACTAATTTCTATATATAATAATATATCGCAATATATATAATAATATATATTTATTGATATAAATCTTAATTATACGGCTAAAGCCAAATGTAGCATGATTATAAAAAAACTAAATAGCAGCCGTACGTTAATAATTCCGAATAATGCCCTTAATATATCTTTGAGAAATCCTTATATATATTAATATTTAATAATATTATGATAAATGACAGATATTATATTCAACTTTCACCTTATATGATATCTTTAATTGAAAAACTTATTGGTAAAATAATCGATATATTATCCCTTCAGCTCTTATATCAAAATGCACCCCTCCCCTTCCCCTCCCCTGCCCTTAAACAAACGTTTCTACGGCCCTGATGATTAAAATATTATTTAGCAATATAGTTTTTGATTCACAAGGTTTTCAAATAATATTATTTTATAAATCAAAGGCGTGTTCATGTTTTATCGATCTTTATGCCTTTTTATCACTAGTTATGTTCGATTTTATTATAATATAGGCGTGGCAATTAAGGAAACAAACATCATTTATATTATAAGATATAATAAAGTGCGTAATGTATATCTACATACATTCGTGTAATAATGACATAGGTGTGTCTGTTTTTAATATGGATGCGTTTCCTCTTAAAATATATGGAATAATGCAGTAATATAGACAACTACCTTTATTTTATATCTGAAAGGTAGAACATTTTTACTGTGTATAACCATAAATAAATTTATTTTTGTCAAAATGAAAAGAGAGCTGAGCATATGAACTCAGCTGGTTATAATTCTTTTTTATGAAATTTACATTGTAATATAGAGTAGGCAATATTATAATATGGAGAAAAGTATAACTGAGAATATCCTCTCCAGCAGAACTCTCACTCATACTAAACATGGCTTTAGTATTTTGCTTTTTAGCAGAAAGCCACTTTACAATTTGTTTTAGGCGATATAGTAAGTAGTATTGGTGGCGTTTGTATTAATATTATACATTTAACCAAATGCACGAAACTCTAGACAGCTCACTTGTCTAGAATTGATGAGACCAGATGAAACATTTTAAAACATAATTTTATTTTGAACTTGAAAATATGCTTTCTAAAATACATATTTTTGTTTTAATATTTAATTAAACTATTTACATATATCGATAGTACAAAATATTTGATACAGTTCTATATTTGTTTTGTTTAGTTTTCTGTTAAATTTATTTAATGTGATGTAGTTATGTAATATTTTCTAATATTATGATACACGGTTAAAGTTGAACATCTAACTGTATAAATCTGACCTGTGTACCTACATAGGTGGGCAGTCATTGCTACTCCTTGAAGGTGGGTGACAGCAACGTTCTTGAAGCCAAATCGGTGGTGGGTCGGGAGACAGAGGTGACGAACGGGTGCATCGTGGGCGCCATGTGTCAGGTGGCCAGTCGAGAGACTCTGCCCGAGCACACGGTCATCTACAGCGAGCGCTGTCAGCGTCGAGTTGCGGGTGAAAGACCACCTCCGCAGACCCTTCAATTGGACTTCCTCACGAAGATCCTACCCAACTACCACCACATTAAAAAGGCCAGCAAGTCGGCTGCCGCTGCTGCTGCAGCTGCTCAGAAGTGATATGCGCCGCTACATCGACGATATTTTTATCCGGTTAAAGATGGTTCAATTGTATATACTCCTCATTTGTTAGTTTTATTGTTATGATTTTAATTAATTTTTTCTTTGATAATGTTATATATAGGTTCTTGTGTAGCTATTTTCCTTGGCGATTGTATAAATTCTATAAAAGCGAACACTTACGCTTTATATGTTTATAAATTACAATTATACAGTTTGAAAATGGGCGTTAATAATACAACGTCATTCTGGAACTTTTTTGGCATTATAAATGTTTTAACGCATTTTATACTAATGTCTTTTTTTTCAAGTATTAATATCCTTTTATATAGGATATTGTTTTTTGATATATAATAATTGATCTGTACGGTTTATATGTTTATTTTACAAATATTGGAACATTTATATTACGTATATATTTTTGACTTATTTTAGGTATAATTTTGCTTCTACGCTCTGTAAATTTTGTTAATGCTTGTAGCTATTTTATTATTTATGTATAAGTCAAGCCTTAATAATTTAGTATTGTTAATAATAATGGTGTGTTAAAATTGGACTATTATAATGTTATTTTCATTGGTTTATTTTTCCTATTTAAAAACGTTTATTTTATTTTAATATATACATAGATTATATTTTTCGACGGTCATTTTTAATTAAATGTCAGCAAACCTATTTTTATTAAAAGGGGTAAAAGTGCAATATGTATACGCATAAATAGTGTAATTTAAAAAAATGAAAGTAATTATAACCACATACATCCTCAACTAAAAATGAAAGTCATTCAAATGAATCCTATAAGTTATTTATTTAATTCAAATTTTTAGTTTAATAACTGATGTTATTTAAAATATATTTTTATACAACTTACTTGGTGGAAATTGAGAACCGTTGATGCAGAAATTTAAATTGAAAAAGCATACATAACTTCAGTGTAATTAACAAACTTATGTATGCACATCTGCACGATACATGCTGGGTATGGTGTTTTAAAGTTAAATTGTCATATTTAGTTAGCGTTTAGATATGGGCATATATTTATATGATCCGTCTTATAGCAGTACGAAAATAGTAATTTTTGCTCTTTATGTCTTGATATTTAAAAAAAAGTTATCAAACGTAAATTATAAATAATTGTAATAACTTATGATCTTTACATTAATTAAGAAACAGTTCGATTCAAATAAATGATTATATTTGATATATGTATGTGGTTAATAGATATATTTTCAATATTAGCACGTATTTATTAAATATAATACGTTATACCTATTACCAGCTTAGTTGTATTTGCTCCGTTTTCAGAATAATATGTATATATAGCTAGATAATTAAAGATTTTAATATTCGGGAAAATGATTCATGATTTAATCATGATGATTGACTGTAGACCATAATTCATTTTATCAGTTGAATAATTGAAACTGGTTTGTGCAGATCTGCTTTTCAAAAATAATATGTTAGGAGAATATATTGCTTCATGTGAGGGGAAGCAGTTGGCACAAGCTCGTGTAATAATAATTTATTGATTACAAAGAATTCGATTCTGTGGGATTATTATTTTGTCGAGAAAAGAATGATTCTTATTTTGGGGATGTTGAAATAACAAAGTGCGTTTCTGAAAGAGTACAATTAGTTGTATTTACATTTATTTTACTAATAAAGTTGCATTTTTATATACATATTATCTTAAATTATTCATTTTCTAGTAGGATTGATTATATTTTATCACAAAATAAATATAATAAACTATTCTTGAATATAACGGTATATATTTTTTGGAATTATACAGATTGTTAAATAGATTTTATGGCAAACTTTTTATTTTACTTGTTAATAGAATACACACACACATATAGAGGCAAGAGGCTTCCACCAGTAAAAATCCTACATAAGCATGCGATTAATATTATGATTTCAGTTCTTTTGTTGTTGTATTTAATAGTTATTACTTGATTAATGTATATGACTATTATTTAAATTCGGTGTGTCTAGATTCTGAGTTTATGTTCTGAGTGCACATTTCCCTATAACACGTGTAATATTCATTCAGATGGCAGAATCTAGCTCTCTAGCAACGGTTGGTAGGTAAAAATATCATTTTTCTCAACTCCTGGACATTTCCAATATATGTTTAAACTGTCATAAAAATCGCTTAAAGTTTAGGGGTTATTATTGTGTCAAAAGAATTAGTAGAAGAATAATTACGAAAAAGTCGTTTTTACACCTAAATATCTCTTGTTCTATAATAGTTATACAGATGAAAATTGGCAAGCTTATTAATTTTCAACGTCGCTACACGATAAAGTTTAAACCATTTCAAAATATAAATCAGTTTATGAATGGTAGCTGTTTAAAAAATGGCTGTTCTTGTGGTATTCTAATATACCTTAATGTTCGTGTAGGTTGCTTGCATGAGTTAACAACCTACTTCAGTATAGATTTAGGTATTCGTAGAATGCTTTATTATGAAAACTACTTAAAATTTAATTTTTTTTCAATTACAAAAAATAAAAGCCTTCTATTTGAACTTCAATTACATTCGTGTTGAAGTATATGTATATATTGTTTACGTTGCACGTTATAAATAAACAAAATACATTATACTCTACTAATGTCGATTACTATATATATATTTTCTAAGTTTTAAGAAAGCTATATCAACATTTACACGCCTCAAATTTAGCTACTTTCTAGATGAAATACAATATATGGTACTGAATAAGACTGCAGTCAATAAAGCTTTTCGTCTCATCCCATATATATTCTCATTGTATGAAGGCCTATACATTATAACAATGCTTGTTTGTTGATCAAATTAAGATTTTTGACCAAGCAAGTTGATTTTGTGAGACTTTTGTGCAACTCTTAATTTTTTTAAACCCGATTGGACCTATAAATGTAGAATGGCTCTATATGAATAGTTGATAAAATTAAATAACTTATTGCATTTGCTTGACTCCCTTTTAAAATGATCTGGATCCGTAACTAATTGTCATTATATAGGTTTCACCGATTAGATATTAGTAAAGGTATATCCAAAGATTATATAAGAATATAGTATATACATTTTTATTTAATCGTTGAGTATATCATACGAAATTCGATTTATGCACATCACATAGGAATTTAAAATATTAGTGGACCGAATATCTATAAATCTAGCGATCAAATTTGATTTATGTATATCAAATATGAAATTTAAATTGAGCGGCAAATTTGGTGATCAAATTCGACATGTTTTTCAAATTTTGACATATTGATATCATATACGGCAATTATTGTAGTACAGCTACTTATTTGTATTGTAAATTACGTTAAAATATTTTATGATACTTACAAATTATACTAAAATCTAATTATTTAAATACATATACGTAGGTATATCCCCGATTAAATGTAGAATAATAAAGTTGACCTATGTATAAGATATGAATATTAGTCAACATTAATTGTGTAAATATTGTGATCAAATTTGACTTAATATGTATATATATGTAATACAAATTTTTCAAAAATATTTTAGCATCACAATACAGTTTACATATATTCTTGTTATTTACGTGTATTGTAAAATAATTAATTTTGTATAAATATAAAATTTAATTCATATTTTAGTGATAAATATGGTGCTTAAATTCAGCAAGATTTTTGTGGCAAATTTGATAAAATTTAAGAACAAAGGTCAGCTTGTTTTGAAACACCTGTTCTGAAGCCAAGTTTCTCAAAAAAGACCTTTTAGCATGTCATAAAGAGTATTAGAGCTACATATATTTAAAAATACGAACAAACTTATAAAGCTTAAGACATGATGTTTTTAGGAGTATTGTTTCTGGTTATTACAACTTGTTGTTGAACATAGAATAAATTATTTCGTAACAGGCAAGTTTATATCGAAAAATCTTATAAATTAAATATAAGAATGAAATATTTTATGGAGAAGTCTTTTACAGTAATGCAAATAATACACACATATGTGTGGCATATTAGTATAAGTTTAAGATACCTGTACCAAAGTAATATTTTAATATCATTAAGAAGTTACTTTTTTGTAATTTTATTATATGGCAGATAAAGTTTGCATATTATATAATAAATATATAATTTTGAAACATTACATTAATAAGGGAAAATCCAAGTATCCCTATGTTTTTATGATTTACATTTATAAACAAAAGAATTATAAATGCGCAACATTGAAAGCATGTAATATATTAATACATAATATTACATGACATTAAATTAAATTAAAATAAAATAAGAATATTAACAACAAATACATGTAAGTTTATTGAAGAGAATATACTGTTATTACATATAATTAGAAGTTATGAATAAGAATTTAAATAATAATCAGAAATTGTTATTTATAATCCAATTTATCACAAAAAAATATTATTGTGAATTCTCATTAAAATGAAACATTTTTATTCAAACGAATTATATCGCCCGCGTATAACAGCTGTGTCAAAAATGACAAACTTTATTAACAACATGCATTTTACTGCGAAGTACGTCCGATTTATTTCAAATAAATAATCATTAGTAAAATAAAGGTTGCCTAATACAGATGTTTGCAATTATCATAATCAAAGACATTATATACTCATGAATAAAGTAAAATAGAAAGTATCATATTATCCGCTTGCCTATCTGTAATTATCTTCATTATATATGTTGCGGAAATTAATTTCGCTATTCTATTTGTGACGTACGTGTATATTTTATGTGTGAAAGTATCATTTTCGCAGATAATTGTTCTTCAATATTTTATCAATGAGTTCAACCTTTTGTTTGTGGTATTTTTAATTGTAATTCTATACTTTATATGTATTTAAGCACGATCTGGTTCCAAAATTTAACCATGTATAATTATTTTTTTATCGTCAGTTCAAACATTAAAATGGGTTGTCATAAAAAAATTAGTTGTGACGATGAAAAGTATTTAGTTACTCGGAACTCTTTTCTTACTGTGACATCAAATAGTAAGTGGACAAAAATCAATAATACAATGAAAAACAACACAACGCAGATTCTTAAATAAAAGTTAACTTAAACGATTTGTATACGTAACAAGATTGCCAGTTATCGAAGTATCATACGAGTTTGACTGGAAACTGTTATTGTGACGGAAACCTTCAAATTTCCCAGTCAAGTGGTGGCCTTTTAGTTTCAGACGACATTAACCTGTACAAGGTTCTTAATATGATAGTAAGAGTTATGATAACTAAGCTCAATTTTCTGTTGTGTTAATAGCAGCACAATAGCCATTTTCTAATCCATTTTCATCTCCGTTTGATGATTCAGTAGATCTGAAAACATGAAAGTGTAAATAATATTAATGTGACAGATAAAACCGTAATTTTCTATTATTCTTCATTATTATAATATACCAAATATATTGGAGATAAAAAAAAATGTTTGAATGTTTATTTAATACAAAAATGGTTTGCTTTGTTTTGATTACTCTTATTAAATTAGAGAGGATAAAATCTCAATTATTGATTTCAAATGAATATTCTTGGTGAAAGCAATATTTAAACGTTAAAGTATATAATAATAATATTTGACAGTCCAAAGCAGAGTAATTATACACAGTGTTAACACTTTTAAATTCTGCATGCAGTTCAATACTACTATTTACCTATCTAAAAGCTTACGCAAAATATAGTTTTAAGAACTGAGAGCGATTAAATCGTGTATGTAGTAAAACAGTTTGAGATATACAGGCAATAATTTATTTATTATAGACAGCTTACATATTTTAAAATTGTATGAATACATATAGGTATTGGTTCTTAAAATTAATTAATTAAAATATTTAATACTACTTTTTCCCAACGCATTTACATCAAATTTATTAAAATGAAACGATTTTTTATATACGACGATTTACTGCCTGATGTATATGAAATCGATAAGAGTGAACACTCTTTGTGTCATAATTACTCTATGTTTTAAACTACCTAGTTAAAAATACTTACGGAGTACAGATTCCATATCTAATCACATTTTTAAGCCCTTTTATCAGTACAAGTTACAGTATTATGTCAACAATAATATAAGTGTATATCAAAATCATGTATAACATGGGTAAGGTCAATGGGATGTCACCAACCTTCTCCATAACACGATTATTGTCCACTTCAGTCCAGCATTATGAATTCATTTGATTGACGTGCAAGTAGTTAGTAAAAATCTATTTGTGATACTTGAAAATTGTTCACATTGTTCAAAACATTTCCCGAAACATCTGACGTAAATTTCAAATTTAATCAGATTGTAAACATAAGTTCACTAAGAAAAAAGCTGGCACTAATCGAAAAAAATTGTTAGGCAATCTAATCTAAATAAATAGCACATTCGCATTTAAAACGTGTATTAGTCACCAATATAGCTATATTTCTACAGGGTGTCCGCGACAGGGAAAAACCTGTGGGAATGCCTGTGTGAAAAGTTGTTTATCGGTTAACGATGAGGTTTTGTCAGACAATATGAAGCAGTTATCTCTGATATCTAAAAAATAGTCTACTATACGGTCAGGTGTGCTGAAAATCCATTGAATATTCAGCTGACTTCAGAATTAATGACATCAGCACGTTCATCAAGGAAGAAATATCGGGCCCCTTTAGAAGAATCACAGTCTCCAAATTGAAAAAGAGTGTTGAAAGGAAGCGAAAGACCAATACTGCGAAAATGAAACGATTATGTTTGAAGGCTGAAAATCACTTGGCTGTGAAAAATGACTGCTCTTTAAAGATATATCATTGATTAAACTTTAACTTAAATCAGTTTTATTAATATGCAAGTTCAGCCAATTGTAATGTTTTACTTCTATAATTAACATCATCAATAGTTGTTTTTAATTCCTTCAATTATATCTGTACTAGAATTTCAACTGTATGTATGTAACTTGCGTTCTTTGTGGATAAACTCTTTGCAGATATGTATAGTAACATTATTTATTATTATTTGTGGGATTTTAGATTGCCATTCAACTGTTTCATTAATTCGATTTTTTATGCATATAACTATATATCAATATTGTTACACAAAAATGTACAGTACATAACTCATTGTCTTATGTTATTAAAATTGACACTATATATGTTCAGTAGAACGTGAGCCTAGAAAAATTGAGTGTTCATCATCTTATTCTATCGAGTCGTCGACCCCTGGTAACGTTCACGGAGAGTCTTCTCCAAGCGTTGCAGTCTCTGACCATACTAGATATGTTGGAAAGAGAGAGAGGAACTGGTGTATTTGGTGATGGTATCCAGCAGTCTCGTCGTTGGTCTTCCTCTACCCCTTTCGCCTTCTGAAGAATCGCAAAGGCGCCCCTTTTGCGTAATCATTATGCTATATCTTTCTCAAGAGAGCCATCTGGTGAGATGTGGCCAAAATAGCTAAGTGTGTTTTTGACCTGCATAGCTTCAAGCGTGGGTTTGGGTCTGATTTTGTTGAAAATGGCTTTGTTTGTTATCTTGTCGCGCCAGCACCACGTTTCAAACGAGTCTATCTTTCGTCTTTGCTCAACTCTAACCGTCCACAATTCTGCTCCATAAAGAACAATCCGGAAGACTAATGAGTTGACTAGTTTTGCTTTAGTTTGGGTGCCGATGCCATGGTCTTTCCAGATTTTGTCCAGTCTTCCCATGGCTGCTTTGCCTAGAGTTAAACTTCTGGATTTCCTGTTTGCAGGAGCTATTGTTGGTGATCAAGGTGCCTGAGAAGAGGAACTTTTCTAGAACTTCGATTCTTTTGTTGCCTTGTGACTACTCCAATATTGCCAGTTGTCATTATCTTGGTTTTCTTCAAGTTCAGATATCGACTGGCTTCTTCCCCAGCTACTTTAATTTTGTTGATGAGGAGCTTAAGTTCTTCTTCAGTACCAGAGTGGTGTCATTTGCGTATCTGAGGTTGGAGACTAGTCTGCCACCGACTCGGATGCCTCCTGTCCAATCTTTAAGACCATTTCTCATGATGATTTCTGCGTAGATGTTGAAAAGTACCGGCGAGAGGATGCCCCCTTGACGAACACCTTTTAAATCAAGAAGTCTTGTGTTTCGCCGAACTCAGTTCTAACGGTAGCTGTCTGATCTGTATAAAGACTGTGTAGAAGCACTACTAGGTGCTGAGGAACTCGGAGTTTGATTAACCTGTTACAAAGCTTTGCATGATCAACACAATCAAAAGCTTTTTGATAGTCTATTAAACTCTGACTCTGGTACCTCTACCTTTGCGGAAACCAGCCTGCTCTTGAGGGAGTTCTGCTTGTAAGATTAGTTCTGCTTAGATAGGCTTAAGCCAATTTTAATTATTTTCAGAAGGATTTTACTTGTTTGAGAGATAAGTGCTATGGTGCGATAGTTACCACGGTCTTGCTTGTCCCCTTTCTTGAATAGCGGAACAAAAAGAGATTTCTTCCAATCGCTTGGCCATTCCTTCTTCTTCCAAATGCAGTTGCATAAGGTGAGTTTGCCTACTATGATATCGTCATCCGTATTCAGCAATTCAATGGTTTGCCCTTTGAAGTTCTTTGAGTGCTGTTTGTACTTCAGAGAACAGGATTTCCAGTTCGTCTACGTAATCTGTTTCATTGAAAACGTCCGTGATGTTATGGTTATGACGATATAAGTCTTCGGTGTACTGCTTCCATCTTTCTTTCACCTCTCTTTCTTCTGTCACAATGGTGCCTCTACTAGTCTTAATAGTGCTGCATCTAGGGTTAAAAGATCCAATGATTTTCTTAATCTCAGTAAAAAGATCTTTGGACCTTCCTTTGTTGCTGTGCTCTTCGATTCTTTGACAAATAGCCTCTAGATGTTGTTTCTTGTCGGCTCTAGCTTGCCTCTGGAATTCCGCATAATAGTAATCTTCTTTTTGCTTATTTTATGTATATTTCTCTTCGCTAAGGTGATGTACTTGAATATATATGCGTTCTATATATTTCCGACGTCCAACGCTAAAGATGAAACGATGGATGAGTTTTACGCTACTGTGCAAGAAGCGATCGACAACACCCTCTCAGGCAATGTCTTATATACTATGGGTGACTGGAATGCCAAAGTGGGGAATGAGACTACCGACAACATCACGGGTAAATACAGACTTTGCATCAGGAACGAAAGAGGTGAATTCTCGTCGAATTCTGCAGCTTCAGCAGCTTCCGCATAATGAACACCTTATTCAAACTTCATAACTGTAGATTGTACACCTGGACGTCCCGAGATAAGAAAACCAGAAATCAGATTGACTACATCCTCTGCAAAGGAAGATGGACAAGCTCAGTTAACCGCGCAACAACTCTCGTACACTCTTATATAATGTGTTACCAATACATTATTATTTTTATAGTGTTTCCATCTTATTGATTTTATATATTTGTTTAATTACATTTCGCTCATCGAAAGATTAATACTTTTTTTGGGGGCATTCAGATTGTAAATGCAGTATTGCGTAAAATGTAACGAACTATGTTTCAGACCTCTTTAGGCACATTACAATTGTTTCAAGAATGAATAATTGGTCTTAAATTGTGTTTTTTTCTATTTGTATAAAAGCTGATTTTGATTAGATTTTGTTGAAATTCTTAATTATCGTATTAATATTACTTGAAAATCTCTATCTATATACAACTCTTGAGTATTTTTCGTATAAAAATTAATTAGTTTTATTTGTTTTTGTCCATATTTTACTGTTGTAGTACAATGTTTTGATTGATTTTAGTTAGTAGACTGACTACATCATATATTATAATTAAATGTTAAGTCACTAAATCATTAAGAAATCGCATTGTATTAGATTGTTATCCTTTGGTTATTTTATCTCGTATGTCATAAAAACTAATTTTGCATACATTTAGTGTAACCTCTCTACAATCATCCAGGTGAAACCATTATCAGCCTCATCACCGCCGTCGGCTCGGAAAAGTCACGCGTGACGACCCTCCTAGTGACCAACCAGCGCCAGCGTGTCCTGGGAGTCAGATCCGAAATGGAGATCGCTCGCCTGATCCAGCTGAATTCGCGGATTCAGAAGTTGGGCATAGATTTAGAGACTATGGATGGCAGAATTAAATTACGGGAACACCTTTCCTCGAATATCGATCAGGCGACACGACAGAAGCGCCGGTCTACAAGTCGTGACTGAATCGCTTAATTCGTCGGTATTATATATAGGAATTATATTCTTGACCCTCCTAGATGTTTACTGCATGCGAGCTACTGCGTTTATACATAAAACTTACCCACATAATCATTATACCTAAAACAACTCTTCCTACTTACATATATTTATTTAACACCTATCCGGATGGTGTGTAATCTGAGGATACATACAAACTACTGCTCTCAAGTAGTGTTATTTTAGCAATATATCAATTGACCATTTCATTATTTCAGTCATCTCTAGTCTGCGCGCCGCGTTTCACCTTTCTGATCCTTTCTTCCCCTTTCCAATTTCAAACGTATTTTACTGTTGCTAATGACAAAAACAAAGAAAATAGCCATATCTTTAGATTTTGGTGTACTGAAGACACCACCACCAAAGAATTCAGTTTCTAATTAAATAATAACAGTCCACTTATTATTGAATTTGCTATTTGTTGCCTGGGTGATTCCCCCCATAAATCCCCTATTCTCTCATTCCCCACAGTTCATGTGTTTCTGGTTTATTGATGATATTGTGACATTTTGTTAAATCTTGAATCGTATATACTTTTTTTTAGTTTATGCTTTATATTATTATTATTATATATAATATTATATTATACACGTACATGCCTTGCCTGATATCTCCTTTTTTCCGCACACTTATCTATAATAAACATGTAATTCAATAAAACAATGGCGTTTTTCTTTCGATTAAAAATATTTATTGTTTATGTTATTCAACTATATATGTTTTACCTTCGCAGATAGAATTTCATCGTTATTAATGTTTGTATTACAATTAATAATGTAAATCACAAAAATACAAATATAAACCGAAACAGTTTTCTGCGTTTATAAGATTACATTGAAAAACACGCCGTCTACTCACGTAAGTTTTAAAATGGCCGACACTATTTTAATACAGTTTACAAGAAACTTATCATACGCACAAATGCCATAAAAAATCACAGACAAAAGCTGCATGCAGCTCCAGTTTCACGAATTCTTGGAAATGTGAATTCGGTGTATTGAAACAGTTATCTACTGAGTACAACACTATATTTTAGAACCTATGGCTTTAATCATTTTAAAAATCTGAGGGTAGTTTTAATATTGGGTGTAAATCTCTTGTAATGGGTCTTAACGTGCACTCTGCTCTTAATAGAGTAATTTTTACGTACCAATCGATTAAATTAAAAGATTTCTCAAAATAAATAGATATACCGCTTTCAAATCATATTTCTTACCAATTCGTCATTAATTTTTAAATTTAGCAATATTTGATGAAATAAATTACGTATTAAACCATTTCTCCACACTTTGCTCCGACATAATAAATAAAGTTTGATAATACGAAACATCCGACTACCTTCAACATAAAAATAATTGTATGACATATGAGACAATATAAAATAAACATGATTAAGGTTTTAAATACATTCTTCTCGTTATACGTAACCATTTAACAATATTTCATATAATATATTATTTTTCATTTAAAAATTATTTGTTAGGAATCTTACAGATGCTAAGGAGCTCATTGACCGAAGACGGTTTTCTCATTATACATCCCATTACTTTAAACAAATAGGCACAATAAAAATAATATATTTATTGTTTATCTATTTATAATGTAGGTAACATACATGTAAAAAAGATGAAACATATTAAAAATTGACACTTTCAAAATAATTTAATTTTCAAATCAGGTAAAATTACAGGGTATTATTTTTAGCGTACGTATATTAAAATATTTAAGGCATAATAAAAATTCTAGAGTACAATTCTTAGTATATATAAAAATATTTAATGTTAATTATATATGGTGGCCAAGAAGGATATCATACAGCAAAAATGTAAGAATAGGTGAAAGTCGACATATGCACGTTTATGTTGAACATACTTGCAAATATGTCGACATATTTATGTTTATGCTGGACATATTATTTGCAAATATGTCGAAATATTTATGTGTACATGTTTATTTGCACATATTTACGTATTCTTACATTTTTCTTGTATGATTCTTCTTGGTGGCTATGATACACCTATTAAATACGTTTTATTGAAGTATAAAAATAGTATCGTTGTTTTATAATTGGAATTAAGCTGTGAACGCTTAGAAAGAATAAAGATCAACAATCCACAACTAATATCTTTAATATCTTTGTAATTAAGTGAAAGAAAAGTTAATTACCTTCAGTCATGAAATGGATCATACTTTTAGTCCCAATACGGCGCCTTTTCCTTGATTTAATTAAAAAAATTTATATAGACTTTTACATTTATTTGTTGTTTTAATTATTCAATTTAAAAATAAATAACCTCAAAAAAATATTGTCAAGATAATAAGGTTTTACATATTTTTTATATTAATTTGTTAATATAATACATAACTATAACTATTTTAAAATAAAACGTTTAAAAAAAAATATTTTGATTACATTTTGTGCACATATTCAATCTATTTTGATATAAAATTATCATGGTTACTATGTGACGACACAGCTTCGCGTCGTTGTCAATGGTTCTACTACCTTGGTGATGAGTGTTACCCCGTGCAGCGGTTTATCTTTAGGCGGTTTAGCCGATGGTACCGCTCAGTAAAGTTTTTAACTTCTTGTTGTGAACTAGAAAGACGGAAAAATTTGTGCATTTAAAAAAATCCCCGAATCATGTTCAGAAATACATTCCAAAGTGGATTTTTGTCTATATTATTCAGTATAGGCAGCAAGCCCCTACAAATTTGGGATAAAAAGGTATTTAAAACTTATTTTACATTTTTACAATTTATTACCATTGGCATTCCTTTTGCAACTGAGAATCATTTAATCTTCATCAAATACCCCTTATTTGGAAGAAAATTTGTAATATTTACAAACCAAATGTTACCATTTAAGCATTGAATTAAGATAGTCTTATACTATAGTTATGTAAAATTAGATTAAAATTAAAGTCAGACAGAATTAATAACCAAATTATTCACCAAAATTAATTACAATAACTAATATCACTAATAATATAAGTAACTTAATTTTTTTTTATAAAAGTGTTTTTATAAGAATATATATTTTTTTAATAAGATATCTGCATTTTCTACTTTTAGTTTTTAGTAGAATCAGGACCACAATACATATAAATTAAAGTATAACTTTAAGGCCAAGATATAATTCATATTAATATAGACACCATCAGCATAATTAATAGTAATGGGTATTATTAAGCTGTAGTATAATAACATTGTATTATTGGCATTAATATTAATAACTAATACTATCTATTGAATGCCTGTCAAAATGTCACCAAATCAAAACAAAGATTAAATGTTTTCAATATACTAAATACTTTTATTCATATCTAATTAATAGTATAAGTCATAGAGTAAATATAGAGCCTAACTATATAATATATTGACTATATGATTTTAACTTGCATCCAATAAAATACTG
>JAYRBW010078694.1:0-48005 GCA_036023295.1 Invenusta paracnida | reverse complement strand
AGGGGAGAAGGGGGAGGATGAACGGATTCAGTAGGGGAGAAGGGGGAGGATGAACGGATTCAGTAGGGGAGAAGGGGTAGGATGAACGGATTCAATGTGAATAAGTCTCACAAAATAAAATTCTCTTCAGACTACAATTTTTAGTATATTTATAAAATTTAAATTAATATCATTTTTATAATTTTACATAACATCTTTAAATTATGTATAAATAACAAAATAGATAATTATTTTTCGTGTTACCAGATAATAATGTTCACTACTTGTTGATTTATTACTCTTAAAAATTATAAATGTATCACGAGTGTTAAAAGCTTTCACATAATCCAGAGTTTGCATATTATATACTCCTATGCTTTTAAAATGTTATTCATGTTTTGAACAATGTAAAATATGGTTAAAAAGTTGATATAGTGTTACATAATTATGTACATGCTTTATATATTTCTTCTCTTATTTACAATTTATTTTATACTAACTGAGGAAGCAAAAAGTATTGTACGCAAAGCTTTTAAAGCTCAACACACATTACATTTTATCTTTAAAAGAATCAACTTTTAAATCAACTGACCATATAACTATAAAACAAAAATTAGATAGTGTTCAAAGACAATTTTCTAAACTAAATTGACAAAAATCACTGCCAATACCATTATATATACTACATTGATAGCTGTTTAACACCATTATATTAATTATTTCAATTTCATAAATAATCATTTGATTTAAAAGCTACTGTAAAATTAATTATTAAAATATGTTATTTAAAATATTGGCTTTAGGTAGATGCAATAATTAATCATTTATAATTTTAATTTTAATTTGTAACCTACGATACAAAATAAACTATAGAAATATATACCTCACTTTTATTAATAACAAAAAACTTTTCATGCAAAAAAGGCTGCAATTAAGTAATAAAACTGGAAAAAAATTATATCGCTATTGTTCTACACCTTTAAGACTAGATTATATTTACAACTCATTACGTTTTTGGTTTTATTACTTCACTTATATTGTGTACTTTTATTTATACCAATAAACCTCACTCTAAAATATTTAGACTATACAACTAAATTGAGTAGAAAACGTATACCTTTGTGTCTATATTTAAGATTCGCGCATCTTAATTCACTAATTGAACAATTCTTCAATATTCAGAAAAGTGCTGTATTTCCTTTTATTATATATACATATTTCACTTTTTATCGTCACATATTTATATTACGCTTAAATAAATACATTTGATTTTCCATTTCATTCGATTAAGTGCGTTGCTAGGGACAATAACCAGAAAAGGCAATGATAGTCTGTGTTAACATAAACTTAGTTAGCTTAAAGTTTTCCCATTTTATTACTCCGAATATAATTCGGTAGACTGTACAGGCTAAGTCTCTCTGTTTGTGCGCGTATGAGTAGACATTCATTCCTAGTTTCCGGATGAAATTGAGTGTATACCTTTCTCTTCCATTCCCTTCTATTCCTTTTGCTTTCTTCCCTTCAGTTTTGTAAAAGTGCACTCGTTTTATAAGAAAGACACCCTAAACATTATTAAAAATGAAATATCATTTTTATTTCCATTTTCCATTAATTCTTAACTCCTAGTATTAATAAGAAATGTCTTTGTATTTTTATGTGTATCTGCATAACGACCAAACAAGTAGAAGTTATTTTTGAAAGAATCTGAGATTCTTATTTTTCCGTGTTTACTGAATGTAAAGTTCTTTCATAACTTTCCGTAACTTTTTCCAAATTTTTAATTTTCTGCAAACAAAGATATCAATTTTAACATTGGAAAAAGAAATCTAAGAGGTACAAACTCGGAAGACTCAAGCACGTTTTCTGTTCATTTGAAATTTAAATTATCTTTATTATACATTTTAAATACTTCATTGTCTAAATATTCAATATTATAAAACATGTTAAAATATGTACATGAATTAATAGATCGAAACAAATCGAGTGCGATTTGAATTTATCATGGGAGCTTATCATTAGTAGTGAAGGATATATATACATTACACAGTGTGGGCACATTAAATTAATAATGTTTTTTTGTATTAGTATGGTGCATATAACATTGTTTATTTGTTACGTCATATCTGTTTTGCTGCCTGCGTAACTAATTATTCTTTTCCCTTTATAATAATTGTCTCAGGTCCTCCAAGAAATCTTTGATATGGAGAAGAACATCGAGTATCTGAAAAAGTGCGTTCATGATAAGGAGGCGCCAATGATGGTTGCACAAACTCGTCTGGACACTCGTCTCCGCCGACCCAACATGGAGATTTGCCGAGATCCAGCCCAGCAGAGGTACATGTCTAACAACATTTTCACTTTTGAATATTGTAGCACTTGACACAATAGACCATAAAACAAATTTATTTATAATGTATCATGCATGTTTAGCACCTTTGATAATTGTATTTAAAATATTTATTTGTTTTTAATTTTATACTACTTACCGATAAATTAGCAGTACATAATTATATTGCCTTATTTGTAATGGAAGTTTTTATTGTAATTTAATTACACTATTAATTTCTACTACTTGCCAAAAATAGTAGTGCACAATAGTATTATCTTATCTTTATTCAACTATTTTTAATTTGATAATTTTAGTAATAAATATATGTTTTAGGTTTCAGGTAAAATATTAATAGTTACCCTTGCACTTTATTTTCTTTCATTAAATGTAGACTGGTGGTTGAAGTCAACGAAATTCGCGAAACCGTGGAAGGTCTGCAAATGAAATTGCGTGAAGCAGAGAATGCGCTTCAACACCTTTTGCGCACCAAGTCCACACTAGAGAACGATCTCAGTGTCAAGAACAACTCTCTCTTTATCGATCGCGAGAGATGTATGGGCATCCGAAAGACCTTCCCAATGACCCCCCGCTATGCCTATTAAAATACTTTGAAACATGATGAACTCATCAGTTGACTCAGCTTAGGCGATCAAACACATAGACTCTGGCTAAAATGTACTCGTAACTCTATTTTATTACAACGGTGAAGCAGCTTGTCACAGAAAACAAAAACTTGTGTCACTCAACAATTGTCGCGTCTCGCTCCTACTTCTTTCTTTCACTCTGCTTCTATATTTTTCAAGAAATGTAATACAGTGTTTTAATAGATTTTGAGCTATATTTTTTCTTATTTTATCATGAGCATGCTCTCAGATATTTTCATTTTATTAATGTGTAGACTTATTAAACAAAATTAATAAACATTTTATATTTGCGTTATGATTATATATTGAATTAGAAGTGAGAAAAAGTATCTATCTCTTTTCGAAGTGAAATTCTAATTGATGGTTGATTGTCTTTACTAAGGTCTTATATTGCCCCTCCTCTCCCTATCCCCCTTTCCGCTTACTTCATCCGCATATTCTCATATACAGCTATTGTTATTAAAAATATATTTTAAAGTAAACTAACTCCACGATAACTGTGTATGTACTATTATCTTTTCTCTTTCGAATTATTTACTTTAAAAACGAGTATATACGTATCTGTGTAATTGTTGCCTACTTTGTATAGTTTGTTTATAAGAAATATTTATATTTTACGTAATAATAGTACATATGCATATTTAAGAAATTTTTGCTTATTGTATAATGATTATAATTTAGATTTCTACTTATTCCTTCGTCAATATTTAGAATAGACTTTCGTATTTTGTTACAATTTGAAGGTAGTCTTTAGAGAACTACAAAGTGTTACAATCTTTCGTTAACTGTTCGAATCTCATAGCGATACTCTCATGTTCGTCATTATCCCTTCTTCCCTTTCCTCGGAACGCTAAGTTTATATTCTTGAATTCCTAGAGTCCTTTATAAGCCAAAGCTTCTGTGATACAATATTGTAAATAATGTTTGGACTCATTGACATTTTCATGTTTGTCCAATCGTTCATTCTTTGTCCTGAAGTGTTTATCCCCGTGTTTTTGTCGTTTTTGTTGTAATTTTACATTAGAAAAAGATCGGAATATAGTGATTCATTAGATTTTAGTAATATGTCTGGTAGTTTTATTATTATATATCTATATATTTCATCGTTTAAATTATTAATTTCATCTCAATGCCTTTGCTTTTTCTTTGCTGTTATTCCGCCACTCAATTCCACCGCATTAGTTTACATATTATGTATTCTTTAAGCAATGGAACAAATTTTATTGTTACATTTTTCATTCATTTTAATGTAGTTGTTTTTTTACTAGATTTTGTTTGTATTTATTCCTCAAATAAATTGTTTGATGACATTGACAGTGATACACTTCATTTCTTATCTCTACCAGTGTGATCTATTTTTTCTTCATTTCATCGAGTATTTAAGCAAGATGCTTTGGATATGTCTCTTTTTCTACTGGCATGCATTACTTTGCTGTATATCACATACCTACACTATACCATTCAGATGGGTATCAACCTCTCCCCCGCTTCTTTGAACTTCTGCCTGCGCTATATGCCTAAAAGCGAGAACTGCTGCTTTTTCGAGTGAATTAAATAGTTTACTTTTATATACATGTTTTGACTTTTCGTGTTTTATTTTTAAGACGGGATAGATTACTTGTGATAATAGTCTATAATATTTACCTAAAAACTAGCAAAATATTTATCTTAAATTATATTAATGGTATACCTAATTATCATTTATTTTCTCTAAATTTCATATTTTTGTATATTTAAATGTTTTATAAAATGATCGAAATGACTTAAAACGATAGGTACAAACGGTATTTTTCGAAAATAAATGAACATTTCAATTATAAAAAATGTTTTAATTTTTCTGTCATAATCTATACTTTAAGCTAATCATTAAAAAAATATTCGTTAATTTTAATGGATTTTGCTATTTAAACTTATTTCATTGTGAGTTTAAAACATAATTTACTTATAGTTCATTAATTAACACATACCGGAAAACATTAAATCGTATTTCTTATGATTTTATTGAACTAATAACTGTTCTTTAAGTTAACTTTAAGAATAAAAGATATAAACATAATGTCATTGATCGGGTTTTTTAGAAATGTTTAAGCAAGGAAAATATTTTTATATCCATTTTATGGAAATATGGTAGGTCCCAGCGGAAAGTTTTGTTGTTTTTGAAAACTTCGGTGCGATCAGAAATGCGCTTTCCACTGAAATAAGACCTTATTGATGAAAACAAATAGTAGTCACTGGGCGCTAAGTCCGGTGAATACTGAATATGACGGATGCACGAAAGTTTGATATCTTTAAAACTTGTCCATGGTAGCTGGAGAAGTGTGGGGACGCCTGTTGTCCTGTAGAATACTGATGCCGATGGCTCGTTTTCTAAATCCTATTACTTAGAAAAGCACTTTAATTACTAATAATTATTTTTACCAAAGAAAATAAATTGTTTGCTATTTTTTTTTATTTATATACCAATGTTTTACTTTTGTTATTGCAAGATATTCAGATGAGCTCAAACTAAGTTGAAACAATTTACATGTATAAATAGGCTTTATTTTTTTAAGGATAAATTCGGATAAATAATTTAAAATAACAAAAGAAGCAAATCTTGCAAAAGTAAAATTAATTTTATGTTATTATATTTCATTATTTCATGTAAATTTATAGATAATTTACTATTCTTTCAAAATATGCAACAAATTTGTGTTTGCAAAAACATTATGTAACAATTATATTATTATTTAATTTAAACGATGACCAATCCATTCTTGCTATTCTATTGCAATATTTTACCCAACAATTTTATACCTATTCTTACACTTTTATTTTCACAATTTTGCAACAAATGATAATAGTATCAAAGTATTATTGACGTTTTATTAAGTGAATTTTGTGATGTATGAATTAAACAAATATAACATTTGCAATGTTATAATATTTTGACATTTATTTACATGAAATTTTATAAAGCTACAGCTATAAACGTGATTTTCTTATCTATATATGGATATCGCAGTTATATAAGTGTTATTGCTGTTAATAATGCATGGAAATTAAAAGAACTTTCTTTAAGCAGTGTTACTTATGTTTAGAAAAGAAAATCTATCGAATTAAAAAAAAGTAAAATTTCATTTTAAATATTATACTCATTTTTACATATATAAAATTTGTACTAAAATAAACGTATTAATTAATTTAGTATCCTAAACAAGACTTCGGTATACTTCTTTATTATATTTCAAACTTAGTGGAGGCATACCTATCTTATATTATATTGATCTACACATCGTTATCTATATACTATAGATAAAAAGTTCAATTTTCTTAATGGAGGATAATAGTGTCTTTAAAATGTTAATGAAGAATTATTGGTTATAATTAAAATATACATAGCAAATTGCATTCAATAGATATATTTACGCCCTTATTATTATATCTTAAGCAGAATATATATTTATAGATTTGTTTTAATAATGTCTTTCTATTGAATGGAATATGCAGTTAGTGCTTAGTTTTGGCCTTAACTCATTATAATATTGAATGATTAATATCTATAATATTATTTCATATATATATATATCCCGTTTATTCTTCCATGTAAGTAATTTACACTGTGTTAAAAAAATATTTAAAATATAACATCCAAAGTTTAACAATTGTTATTTCTATAATACTTTACAATGTAAATATGTTAAATTAACATTTTTAGTAAATATATCAACAAAGCTTAAAATTAAATAAATAAATTATTAAATGGAGACTCATAAATTATTAACCATAACTGATTTCCTTTAGTTTATTCTAATTATTATTATCTTTTGCAATAATTATCTTATTATATATGAGTAAATAGTTTTAAATGTATCAAACGTACTGATATATCTCAATTTTATATATTATCTAAACTAAGAAATATATCTGCTATTAATTTGTTTAAGATTCAATGTTTTTCTTTAATGATTTTACTATCACAATACTGTCTAAATATTGTTAGGAAAATAATTAGTACACTTAAAATAGTAGTAACCCTCAAAATTAAGAGCATATGTATTTTGGCATTATCTTGAAACGTTCTATATTCTAATGATTACAAATATGCATAATAAACATTTATAAGCGATAAGATTTAGTAAAATATTGTATTTAACTTTTGTCATAAAAATATAACCAATTTGATAAAATAATTCGATCATTTATTAGCCCATGGAAAAAAATTAAATACAATTAGAATATTTTATAATGACCGTCTAAATATTTTTAAGAACAAAATGTAAAGACAAATCGTATAAATAAAATAGTGCAGACATATTAATAACATAAAAAATTTACAAAGTAAGTATATTACATTCTTATAATAATCACATATCTACATATATACCAAAATAAATAAATTCAAAATGACACAATTGTTTCTAGAATACAGTCTTCCATAGAAGACATAAACCTTCATAAAAATAAACATCAGTTAATATGTTGATTTATAATTTATGTAGTTATTTTTTGTATATTTCTGTCACCTATTAGGTACATGTTCTATTATAAACTGAATTTGGTATTTATCGAGTGCTATTGCATCCAAGCAGTCGTGAAGACGTCAGATTTTTCAATTTGGTTCCCCGGTTTGATTTAAAATAAATTTTGGGATAGATTTTATATCTCTAACTTCCGAGTGAGCTGAATTCACGCCGTTGACACAATATGATCTGTAGTAATCAACTAATTAATGACGGCATTGAGAGAATAATACGAGCATCTGTGACATCTGTGACATAGATGACAACAATATGTGACTTCTACAAGCGTATTGTCTGTTAATCAACCGTACAACTGAATAGGAATGTATTCTAATTATTAATTTATTTAATTTTAGCTTAAATAATGTATATCTATTATTATTCACTTAGAGAATGATGTTTAAATAAGACCATTGTTCTCTGCGGGTCATTTTGTATCAACTTATGTTCATCCAAGGATTGCTGTAGTATTTACAAACGGGCTTTGCAAAGATACATTTTTATTGGGAAAATGAAAAAAAGAAAATTCGAACACCGTTATGACATTCCCGAGTGCTTAGTTATTACAATCAGACCAACCTCGTTCTATATCGAGCATGTAGTACCTAATCTAAAAGCAAATCGATATATAGTATTTACATGTCACTATTGTGATAAATACTCAAGAATATTCATATATTCAATGTGTGTTAAACTCACATAAATTAAATATTTTAAAGGTATAGAAGTGTATGGGCATTTTAATAAACATACGATAATTATTTTAAAGCAGACGAAACTGCAACGAGGCAATGGTTACAACAAATAAAGACAATTTATCCATGCAATGGTTTATGTATGAGTACTATTTTTGTATGAATGACTAAATTTATATAATGTTGTTATATATATGTTTATGACTTACCCGGCATATAATTATATTAGATGTAATATTTACGCTTTGCCGGGATATATATAAATCTTTATTAATAAGCCGCCACATACGTAAACTAATCAATTGATAATTATCTCAATATTACTCAGTTTGTTAAAGCCAGGAGTATGTACCCGGGTTCAAACTTGCTACCTTTGCTTTTGAAAGCAGTAACCCACTTGACTACCACTCTCCTTAGCTACTCTCCTTGGCTACTCACCTTGGCTACTTTCTTTGGCTACCATGGCACTGCAGCATTGAGTTAATTATCAATTACTTTTTTAAGCCTATGTTGACTAATTAATTAAGATTTATAATTAAGAAAAGTAGAAATATAAAGTTGCGGCTTCATACTACTCATGTAAATTACTAGTAGTACGGGGAGAGCTGGACAACGCTCTGTTTCGATCTTGTTGGGTCTCTTCAGCAGCCCGCCCACACTTTTCGTAATGCTATAAAATACATAGTAGTATATTATCACCAATATTACAAATGTGTCTTAAAAATCGCATTTACGGCCTAAAGATCAAGTTGTAGTTATTAAACAAGCTAAACAACTGATCTTGAAGTTAGCTATAAAAACCAGTACCGCAGTCAGTACTTTTTTTTAATGGTATTATTTAATCAAATAATTTGATTTAAACTTTTAAAGAAAATGGCGCACTATAAATATCCACTTAAAAACATTTAAAAATTACAGAAAGGTGCTTTATTTAATTATAAAGTGAATAATGACAATAAATGTAAACTTATTAACCTATACTCAATAAGATGATTGACTATAATACACAGGTATTTCGTACGTATAAGTATATATTATTAAAATATAACATGATTACGCAAATAAACATATAAACAAACCAATTTTATGAAATTACAGAACACAATCTATATATACACATATACAAGATGTCGTTATATGGCTTATCCATAATACAGACCTAATTATAAAAGAACGGTAATTATGTTACTGTCAAATATATTGTGGTGCCAAAGTTTCATTTAAAAAACTATTTTATGGGTATAATAAAAGTTGGCAGAAAAGAAAGGAAATTGCTTGAATTTAGAGTTTTAAATATACAACAAAAATGTTATAATGTAAAGAAAATGGATTTAGAGAGAAAGTTATGTAAAGTTTACGTTCCTTTTGTTGTAGGTAACGACGGCTTTTAACCAGAAGTCAAATTTGTAGTAGGATTAGAAATAATAACAGCTTTGAATTCTGACAATTAGTATATAAAATGTGTCCATTATCTATAAACTAAAATTATAAAAGCAGGTACAATGAAACGTATATATAGTGTACTGTTAGTCCTAACTATCGTAAACACACAAATATACTGATACATAATTTTGTTGTAAAAGTATTTCAATTTATTAAGGGTTATAATATGTCTGTGTCTGTGCGTACGTAATGTTTTTTTTATTTATATATGCATAGTTTCATATTACATACATTCGTACTTATGTATATATTTTCACACTACCACATTATAATTTGGTGATAATATTGCAAGCAAGATATTATTAAAGTATTTGGACAGTATTATTGTAATCCTACATATTTATCTGTAGTACATAGATATTTGAAGACATTTAAGATATACATTTTACTACTAAAATATACCTATTATTATTATTTCTAAATGCATTTGTAAAGATCTATTTTATACTACTTTTCAATAATGCATTTAAATTCCATTATCTTGTCTTCACCACTATTAAAATAAAAAGAGTTTCATTGTAAAAGGATTATAGAATATATGCTGTTTGATAAGAGTAAATATTACAAATTACAAAATTATTAGTATATTTAGTAGATATTTACTAATTGTTACAACATATTACTAACTTATTACAAATATGGCAGTTAATATCGATTGATAAAAATAGACCTGTAGAACAATCAAGACACCGTATTTTGTATTCAGCAGCAACAGTTTCACTGATACTGCTATTATCTACTGTAAATCTATATTTTCCGAGTAAATATATTCACGTAAACCAGTCATGTGTACATTTGTGTTCTGTGTTCAATATTGTCAATGACGCACTCGCCGTACACACTAACATGTCAAAAATAATTACAAAATCATTTTAACAACGTTCACGAAATAGATAACTGGAGTTAATAAACAACAAAGTACTACTTCCTATTGATTTTTACTGATGAAAAAACTTCTGCCGCCTGTAAGCCACAGTCTGTTAGTAATCTGCAATATATGCCAATGCATAACGGTAAGATATATGTAATTAAAAAATGTTTGCGGTCTTTGTAAGAAATAGTAAGATCCATCAAACGGTTTTAAAATCAAATAATATATTTTTATTGTTATTTTTTAATTTTTTTTAATGACATGCATTTTAAGTATTGCCCGGTAAACTAGAAATCATCGGTATCAAAATTATAAACCTGCAAAATGCGGTTAGCATGATCATAATGAGTAAGTGCTTCTACACTAGTAGGTAAGAAATATTTTTAATTTATCAAATTTAAGACCAATGTATTTTGCTTTATGATAGTATATAATAATGTATAATATGTAAAAAAGAAAAAGTTTTAACAAGTAAATTGTAAATACGATAAGGTTAAAATGAATGACACATGTACTAATGTACATAGATATATTTAACGTGGTTACAATACCTATAAATACGTAATAAAGTGTGTAAAGTTATACATCTACTACCTATACGTACTAAAATAATACAAGGTAAATATAACAAATAGTTTACAAAATAGGTCCTTATACGTGTATAATTTGAATGGAATAAAAATGTAAGAGTTTTAAAAGTCCTTGTTTCAGACTATACGTCTAATGTAACTCATTCACTCACATGTGCTCAAAGTCGTTACTAAGTCAAATCAGAGTACATCTTTTTCAACAAATATAACAAATGTGTAAATATTCAATGACACTACTTCAAACAGTGCTTTCTTTCTCACTAACAACATGACGGTGGAGTTGGGGTGATGAAGACTGACAATTTGGAGTCTTGTCCTTTTGGATCATGCGAGAATGGATGCAAGAGGGCTCTGTTCTCCCTTCCCGATACATAATCGACTTTCCTCCGGGTCTGCCTCCTACGTAACCTCCTCCTGGCACTCGACTATAGTGACTGGGGCCACGTGAGACCAAACTCCGGTTCCCCACACCGTTAGAACTTATGGAGCACCTACACAGAATCGCATTTTTAAAACCATCGCGATAATTCTTTGAATAGAGACAATAGATCCAGGGGTTGACGCAGCTGTTAGAAGCTCCGAGAATCTGACTAATTGGGATTAGGTACATGACCAACACGTTGTCAACGAAATTCTGCGAGAGGTAATCGTTTGCGAAGTAGATGAGATTGAAGATAGAAAAAAGTGGAAGCCAAGACATGGCAAAGAGGAGGACAACGACTACAAGCATTTTGACTACCTTGATAGTCTTAGTTCGGTCCATTCCACCAATGGAGTTTAGAGGAATTCTGGAACTTCCCGAAGATGGTGATTTTCCGCTACTTCCACCACCACCTCCACCGCCACCAATTCGGCGCCAGACACGCAACCCGATGGCTGAATAACAGCAGGTAATGAAGAGGAGGGGGATTGCATAAAGTAGGACAGAGACCACAGCGAGAAAGTAGATCCGTCGGTAGTTAAAGCTGGGCCACTCCTCGATGCAGATAAGAGTGGAGTTGGTGGGATCACTGAGATCCTGAGCAAGGCGGAAAAATATGGCCCAAGGACTCATGACTGAGGTGGCAAAGATCCAAATCGATACGATAATCAGTTTAGCTCGACCCAGGTTGAGGAAGCGCTTGAGGGGATGGCAGACTGCCATGTATCTAAAATGAAATATAAGAAGATAAATGAGTTTAGTATCATCAGAAAATCGCATAAAAACATAGGAGTCAAACAAATGTCCATTTGAAAGCATATGTTATTATATTATTTTTAATGCTGTTTATGATCTTCTGCTTCAACTTCATAACTACGTTTCGTTAATTCACTCGATATGCTTAAATTTTATTAGAATTTTTTATCAGATTTTATATTTCACGATTGGTTTCAAATAAGTTTGTAAACCTGATATTTGCGCTGCTGGGTTACTATTCTTTCTTTTATATGACCTACTGATGGTTACTAATAAGTATGAAACGGTCGTGATGTTTCTCAAATGAAAAAGTGAAGTAGTATATTTTTTTCGAGGTATTAGATTATGGTTGTTATTCATACATTTATAAGTTTAGTACCGTTCTAAATGGCCAAAACATGATATGTCAAAAGCAGTAACAAACCCATTACATGTACTATTATATGTAAATATTTAAATCACTATTTTTTTAATCAAAATGTGATTAAAACTTTAAAATATTATTTTTAAAAGCTTAAATTTGTACAGTATATGTATATTGTTCATATTTGCTCCTATATGTATATGTAAATAATAGAAAAAATATTTATTTTTGCAAAATATAGATAAGTTTATTTGTTAATTGGGAATTTTCTATATCAACATATTTAAACAAATGCTACAATTTATTCGTAAATATAATCCAAAAATTCTGCTATTGCATAAATTCACACTCAAGGACATACTCGTAAATACAAATAAAATGATCAAATGAATGTAATACGTCCGAATGAGTAAAATGTTACAATGTCGGCTCCAATAAAGTTTAAATAGAAAGTCTAACACGAAAGCTTTCCTGATGAGTCTAAAACTGGTGTCTATAAGTGGTCAAGTATTGATTCAAAATTGACAGATGAGGACGTTTTGTTCCAAGTTTTCTTTCATTTCAGTCTCCTTCTGTGAGCTATTACGCATAAATATGTAAGTATGTTAGGAGTGTTCTATAATTAACTGTGTCCGTCTTTTAGCAGCGCCTTACTCAAACGTACTCAAAAGATGTCCTATTTCATACAGTTGAAGACCATACATAAATAAATTGGCTCGATTGTAAGAAGAAATGAGATCATTAAAACAATTTGAGCAGCTGTGCAGCTTAAACTCATATGGTTTGATTATTATTGATCCACGTATTATCCGTATCATAGAAAATACAAAAAATTATATAATTCTAGCTTTTTGATTATTTGAGTCACGTTGTAGCTCTTAAAAATAATGTTTTAAACATGAAAAACGGTAACGTAGTTTGTATTATACCAAGTTGTTTTGGCGACTTCAATTATAATTGTTACACCTTGTGGTGCATGTTTCAAATATTGAAGTATAAATAACTGGCCTTAAAAATAATTCTACGTACGGTTATCTATTATGTGAGTATTAAAATATTATTATTTTCTATATTGACAATAGCATACAACGCAATCTATGTAAAATCCATAGGAATCTACTTATTGGATTAATACTACAGTATATATTTTCCCGATATTATCGATATATCATAGCTCCCGCGTGTAGAATTTCAGATGTTATATCGATATAAAGAACTGGTATATATAATCGTTGAATTGCTAATATTTAATTAATATAAGCCAAAAATGGCAATAAGTGTGTTAGCTCACCCCATAAAAGAAATGAAATATCCGTTTAAATGTGTTAGCTCTTTAATTAATAATAGTGGACTTGAGCTAACTACTTAAAACAACTATTACACTAAAAACATTTTGTCTAGAATATTAATAATTGTATAACTTTATTCAATTTAATATGTTCTCAGTTAATGTTACCTATGTATTCATCAATTTAACTTTTGATATTTCTATTAATTAAGACATAAACGTATAATAATGGCAAGAATATACTTAATAATTTCCTTAATAATAAAAAACGTAGTTTGCTCAAGTCCAATATTATTAACTAAAGAGCTAACACATTTAACGGATATTTCATTTCTTTTATGGGTTGAGCTAACATATTTTTCGCTATTTTTGGCTTATTTTAATATCACAATTTTTTGCTGAATACATTATTAATAGACTATTTAATGAACATTTTATTATATATAATTATAATGGTATGTCCAGTCAAACAAATTAAATTTAAATATGAAACAGTGGTTGCTATGCAAAATCTAGCCCGCTAACAACGGTTGGTAGGTAAAAATATAATTTCTCTCATTTCCGGGACATTTTCAATATATGTTCAAACTGTCATAAAAAACGCTTAAAGTTTAGGGAGTGTTATTGAGTCTAAACAGTTCTTGCTATGCAAAATCTAGGCCCTTAACAACTGCTACTAGGTAAATAAATCAGTTTCTTATCTCCGAGACATTTTCAATATATATTTAAAATTTCATAAAAATCGCTTAAAGTTTAGGTGGTGTTGGTCTAACAGTGGTTGCTATGCAAAATTTAGGCCCTAGCAACAGTTACCAGCTAAAAATGTCATTTTTACATCTCTGGGACATTTCCAATATATGTTCAAAATTTCAAAAAAATCGCTTAACGTTTTGGGGGTGTTATTGGGTTTGAAAAATAAGAAGAAGAATAATTTCGAAAAAGTCGTTTTTTACACCTAAATATTTATGGTTCTATAATAGTTATAAAGATGAAAATTGGCAAGCTTATTAATTTTCGCCCGCGCTATTCGACAAAATTTAAATCGTTTTAAAATATAAATTAGATTTTAAATTGTAGCTGTTTAAAAAATGACTGTTCATGTATGTGGCATTCTAATATACCTTACTGTACGTAGGTTGCTCGCATGAGCTAACATTAGATAACGCCATGTTTAATAAATATAAACGAAATTCGTAACTAAGATGAACATAACATAATCGTAAAAGAATATGAGAAGAAATCAGAGAAGAAAACATTACAGATTTATCTCTTCAAGTTTGAAGCTTTGAAATATATTTTTAATTGAAATCAAAGCGCGATTGATTTGAAAAATTAACAATCGAGCTTATTTTTCTATTTTCTTATTAATATCAATTTTACGCTAAATATTTTTAAATAACTCTATTTTTTAGCAAATTATAGTATTAAAATTATAAAATGACGAATGTAAGGTAAATTTTATAGATTCTTTAAGAAATATTAAAATCTGTATATTATATTAGTAAATGTGTAAATAGATACAATATATGTATTACAGATATAAATAAGCTATATTTCATGTTCAATGCTAAAAATTTTCATAAAATTTGAATTTAATTATTTTAAAATAACTTAAAACTTGACAGCACTGTAATTGTTATATTACATCTGGCTCCATTTTTATCCATTATATTTTATATATATACTAATAAAATATGATCATCGTTATTTACCGAAATTCGAGGAATACATATATATATAAATGTATAAATTAATTCAATTTCTAATTTAATATATAAATACCGAGAATGATTTTCAAAGCGTGAAACGTATAATGAGTTGTTTAAAAAAATTGTTTTTGACTTTATTTAACTATATATTTTAAATATTGTATAATTTTTCAAGACATTCAGAAGATAATATAGAACTTTATTTACTTTGTATATTTTATAATTTTTAAATGATAGCTGTTACAAAATATTCTAAATCTTGTGATATTCTATAATATACCTACTGTACGTAGGATACTCGCATGAGATAACAAGGTTTAGATAACATAAAATTATTTATACTTCTACAACTTAAAAAACTATCTCTCCGTAAATTCAAATCCATGAAATCAATAATAAATTGGTTATAAGAACAATAGAAAAAAATTAACTAAACATCGAATAAATATTTCTCCAAAGCTCCACTCCGATTTTCATCAGCTGTACCATTAAATAATTAATTAATACTATTAAAATGTATGCCCTATACCTTGTTATCATTGATTACAGCACCGAGTCAAATTGAGCTGTCTATTATGATGGTTGACATAAGATATTATCATTCTCGGATTTCACAAGTCCTGCTATAATTTAGCACAACGACCGCCACCTACCTTCACCCCTCTCCGTCTACCTTAAACCTACCTAAATTGTCCCAAACAAGATCAAACTTTTATTCCATATTGCGTTCTGCGATAATTTAACTGTTTCATGGAGTGAGGATTACAACGTTTACAAATCTACGTCTTAGGCGACTAATCAAAACCAAACTATAGCAAATATCGTCCGCTTTATATCATTCTGTCCTGGAAAAAACATTGTTTACTCAAGTGTCTTGGACTAAAAGTCACCGGTTTGTTATCCCTTTCTCCTCTCTCTCTCCTCTCTCTTTGATGACCTTCAATGAGTGTCTATTTCCAACAAGCTGATCATCATACGCATGTGGCTAAACTATTTTTTCAAAGCAAATATATTTGAAGTTTTGTAATTATATCATCGAAATATTACAGACCAAATATTTGGAAGTATATTTTTAAACTTAGAGACCACTTTTCAAAATTTGTAGGCTTACTTTTAATATAACTTTTAAATATATTTTTTAATATTATGACGTGGCTTATCACTAACTATAATTTTTTAAACATAATATAATTGTACTATAATGTTTCCATATTATTATTATTTTTTCAATTTCTAATCCTTAATTTTTATTACATTTTCATTCAATATTTATCTTATGTAATACCCAAATAGTTGATTAATGAAAATAAATGTATATTATTTATAAGTCTAATTAAAAGTAACTCTAATTATTTTGTCACATTCACAACTATACACATGTACACTTATGTCGTACATGTGCTGTACATAAACAATATAAAACTAATTTTAGTAGGAGTTTTTTTAATTAGGAGATTTTTTAGGAATTGAACGATTCCTTTCAGTCAGACGGTGAAGATCTTCTTGTAATAATACAGAAATATTCTCTATTCTCTAGTCGAATCGAAATCGCCTAAGCAACTGGTTATCGTTGAATTGATTAAAGGGATATTTATGGCTTTGTTAATTCTTGGCAAACTCTCTCGTACGTTCACAAACTGTCTAAGGAATGAATATTTAAAATACTTTAATTCGGTAATACCTACACATCTAGGAGAGCTCAACACCTCCCCTAAATGTTTAGGTAATACCTAGAAGGTATGTAACAAAAAATGTTTCATTAATACGATTAGGTATCACCTATAAAGTGACACCTAAACAAAGTAGGTAATACCTAGAAGGTATGTAACAAAAAATGTTTCATGAATACGATTTGGTATCACCTATAAAGTGACACCTAAAAAAAGTAGGTATTACCTAACAAAAAGTAGGTGATACCTTTTCCTGAATACGGCCTCAGGCATATATGCAAATACGCAAATTGTGAGCTAAATTTCTTGATTTAGTTTACCATTAAAAACTATTTTGCATATTTAAAAAAAAATCGTACTTATTGTGTGACATAGTTATAACGACAAACCCAGAAGTGTATCCCAATACATATAACTCATAATACCTTGCAACTCAAAAACAATGTCTGACTCAACGGTCAATGCAGAATGTTAGATTTCAGTATATTGCGGTGTGTGAAAACGTATCTTCGCAATACCACGAAGGAAGAGAAGCTAACATCGTTGGCACTGATAAACATCCATTTTCGCAGGGAATTTAAAATTGATCTTGACCTTGTCGTGGATAATTTTTTCAGTCTGAAATATAGATATTTCTTTAAATCTAGATCTTAATGTTTGTGTACTATATAACATTTTCTTAAGCACATAACATATACATAGCATTACACAAGTTTATAGAACATACAAGTAGTTACAAATTTCGCTTTTGATTTTATATATTTTCGATTTAAAATCTAAATTTGAAGGGAATCGCCCATATTTGCGTACTAAAATGGTAAAACTACCTACGACCCTGGGTACTCTCATATAGTACAGCTTATTTTTATTTTTTTAATGTGAGATTCGAATCTTATGATGAGATCTAAGTTGACACCAAGAAGACTAACTTCTTCCTTGTATCCCAAACTTGCATAAGATGACTTGACTTTTCTACTGAGATACACGTTCAATATTCTATAGCCCATGTGTGTACAATGTTCAAACTCCTCTGAATTATGTCCGCTGTATCCTGTAATCTATTGCTGAAAGCCAACATAGTGCTGCCCAAGGAACTATGCTTTCACCTGGTATGTGGCGACACCATCATCTGCTCCACAATATCTCACTACAAATGGATCCCTGACCACGCTAAGATATCAGGAAATGAGGAAGCCGATAGACTGGCTAAGGAAGCGACCATCAGCAACGACTGGGCCAGACCGGTTGACTATAAAAGTGCAATCAGTATCCCACGTGCGCATCGGTATAATATACACGGGGAAAAGGGGTGACCACAGCAAGTTTTCACGCAAAGCGAACACCTTCCTGGCAAGACTTCGCAGTGGACATTACTTAAAATTTGCAGCCTATAAAAACATCCTGGATCCCTCCTTAGTGAACCCCAATTATCATCACTGCAGGGACAAACCTCACACAGTAGAATATTGCTCAACGACTGTCCTTATAGTACTTCGAGAACCAAATGATGATGTTTGGAGGGATCAACCCGCCTATTTCCGTTCTTTTCACCAGTCAAGGGACACTTCAGCTAGCGCGGAAGACTTTATAGTCTCTGTGGCTGCAGACCAAACCAAACACCATCATCAGAGGATTGACATAATGGAGTTCAACTAACTGCGCTCTTGCTCGTGGGTGCACACGATTTTTATTATTTGTTTGAAGCCTGATTAGCAACACTCACTGTATTATAGTGTGCTATAACGTAATATATCTATCGAATGATCTCGTAACTTATTAGTTGGTTGACATGATACTCTAACTTGCACAAATTGTTAATAAAGTGAAATAAACACAACCATAAATAGAGATTAATTAAAAAAAAACTCCTAATAGAGTAGCTCAGTTGGTAGAGCGTTGGTCTAATGTGTGGAAGGTCCTGGGCCCTAACCCTAACCAGGGCAACTTACTCACCCCTGGCTAGCAGCTGTGCTAGTCGAATGTTTAGCAGGCAGACCTGTTGAGTTTGATTGTGATGATGGTCTTTGATTGACGATTTGTACCATTAAGCCCACTATCGAGCTTTCAAGTAGTATGTGAAAGAAAAAATATTATCAAAAATAGGTTTATTCAAGGTATATCTCATCTATAATCGACACAATGCAATGGTTTTTTATTTATACAGGGTGGGAAATAGTATTGCACTGATATTGGTTTAAAAAATTGGGAAACTATCATTTGCATTACTTGAGCAACTACTTATTTCGAAGTCTAGTAATTCGCTATATCCTTTTCACTAAACTATTTTTTATAATATTTCAGTTCTACACTATAGAAAATAACGCAAAAACAATTAAAAGAAATAACCACATCAGTAACCATAATTTATAGATCATGATACGCAAAATATTAAAATCAGTCATTTTATGCGAAATTTACCAATAATATAATTTCATAAACAATGTACGAGCTGTATAAAAATAATTATTTTATTTATTTCACGTATATTTTACAGTAAGAGTGCGTCACTCTTATTATTGTAGCATTTGCATTTTCTTAGAACAAATATATACATGGAAATAAAAAGTTTAATAGACCATATAATGTACAGTTACTTAAAGAAAAATTAACATATTTAAAATTAGTCATAATTGTTTCGGTGCCTTAATTTTTTATGTTACTCTTGAAAAAAAAAGTTATCTCATCATGCCAACTTAGATTAACATACATATATGTATATTGTAGGGCTATAATATAACCGCATATACCTATATAGCTCAGATTAGATATCTTCACTAGTAATTAAGATAACTCAAAAAGACAAGAGTTTCATAACCTCTTAACCCATATTCCTGTTTATATAAAGATACCTACACAAATCTTAATACAGTGTACTGAATACACATCCCTCCATGAACGTGATCCCCCAAGAATTTTTGTGTCAGGCGTTTAGTAAATAAATTTCGATGCAGCATTTTAGCATTAATAGGTTCTATAGTATATATTACGATGCAGAAACAAAGTTTTCTAGACACCGTCTTCGTTTATCTATATCTATACATGCTAGAGTTCTAATATTTTACTATACTTGTGTAAAGGCGCTTAGAAAATAAAATTGAAGCTATATAGTAAAAGCAAAGTAAAAACGAAGAGTGGAAAATGGATAGCAAGTGTTCCAGATTTGATATTTTATAGTTATTCTACGAAGTTCCAACCAGCTTCACAAACGTGCGAAGTTTAAGACTGCTTTGACTACTTTTTGATAACTTTTTTATAGTCCTAGTTTCTGTGTAACTGTCTTGTAAATATATTTTGTCTAAAGATATGTGCACATATGACAGAATAAGCAAGGTAATTAATTGTAGCTTCAGCTCAGAACTCGCTTACAACTAAACTTTACTGTATAGTAAACAAGCTAAATAGATGACTTTTAGAAAGGTGACTATCGCGCCAACAGATACCTAACTATAACGTAACTAGAAGATTTATCAAACAAGTCGTCTAAAGATATTAAGATAGCGTTGCCTTAAAGTAGAACTAGAAGAATGTATAATTCATATATTGATACGATAATAGAAACTGAAAATTATAATTATGAATGTTTTAATATGTTCTTGCCTATTTCACGGTTTTAGACTATAAAACGCTGAACCTTCAGGAACGAACCTCCAATCTATGGAGTATACAAAAAACACATTCAGATTAGAATTGTGGTACTGTTACTTTTCTTATAGCAAAGCCACACTGATGGGCCTGTAGCCTCGATCTTATTTGATTGTGCTATAATATCCCGAAACATTTTTTATCGGTATACAGTTAACTCCTAAAGAACAGTATCTAAGAGCATCTACTAAGTACTTTTATTTATGAGTCCATGATACAGTATAATATAATCAACGGTATTGGAAGACAAAAATGCCAAAACGGGAAAAGGTATATTATATATATTCATCTATTATAATTTCCGATAAAGAGATCATCAAGTAGACAGATACCAATCCTTTGGGCAAGCATACAAAATTTTTACACTAGTATCGATTTTGGTATTTTTCTTAAAATACTATTAACATTTTTTTAAATTTGACGACTATAATTGTTTATCCAATTTTAACCTTCCAGTAACTTGATATATAGTATTTGTTAGCAATTTATAGACTAATTATCTTCAATAAATATGCAATTCCACCAGAAAGATCAAACTTAGGTAATTTCAAATATAATTATTTCCTATTATTAAAAGCAAAGTTATTCTGAACTACGTTTTGTAAAATATAACCTTATATTTTTTGGTTACTTTGAGTTATTCATTATATTTCATTTGTTGAAATCTAATATTTATGTTCGATAATATTCTATTACGTAGTTTAAAATGTCAGAAAATGTTAATTTTCTGAAGACACGGTTCAAATTTATGACAGAACATTTATTAATAATGACCGTATTTATTCCAAATTTATCCTAACAATTTACTTCAATAAGAAAGTTGACCAAATAAAGCGAAGTTCAGAAAAATATTTCAGCAGTTATTTATAGTTGTTTTCTAATACATACAAAGAATCGTAATTAAAAAGCTAAGAGATACATAACGTATAGAAATGCTTCGATTGACACCGGAAATTGTCTGCGTCGTCCAAAAGGGTCAAAAGCATACATGCGTAACACATCGTGTAACATGATAATTTCATTAGTTACGCTTGCGTGATAAGTAATACAGCTAGCAATAAAATGTAACGAACTAAAATGAAGGATATTATATAAACGCTGAAATCTTATCGAATATTAACAAGATTTTTTTTCTTCTGTAAACACATATTTTAAAAGCACGGACAAAATTGCTACTTCTGCCGATTAATTATTTTATTTTTTTATATCAAATATTATGCTATTTTTAATATAATGTATATACTCATATTGGTATTTGTTTTACTGATTAAGGAACCTAGTTATACATATAAATTATTATAGTTTAATATATTGTAGCGTGACTATATGTTAAAGCTATTAATTTAATAGTAATAAATCAATAATATATTTAATATTTATAACAAATAAAAAGCAAGTACAGGTTTGGTTTACACTGATGTAAAGTGCTTACATGACAAATATACGTATAGTGGTATAAGCGGAAAATAAGATTTTATAAAAATTACATAAATGTAGTCAATGCTGCGAAATATTATACTGTGTGCATACAGTACATTTAACATAGAATTATATAAAATGTTACTTCTGCAATTTACAGTCTTATAAGCTTTATCTTTTGATTTATTTTATTTTAAAGTAAAATATTAAGAATTTACTGTAGTATTTTGTTACAGATTTGTGTCCATCATAAGAAAAATAAAATTTTATACAACTACAATTAATTTTCTCATTTATACTCAATGTTTGTTTATTACACAAGAAATCATATGTTGCATTTTTTAATTAAAAATATCTAAACATATATACATAATATTATACTGTGTACAATTTTATAATATATGATGAGAATTTTTAAAAATGCTAGCACACTATAAACATTTTATAGGAAAAGTGTTAAGTCTGTGACTATACAAATAATACAGTATAAAAAGTTTTTATATATCAAAAATACGTACGAGTAATAATATCATAAAATCAGCCCTAAGGAGACCAGTCATTCAATATGTACTTGGAATATAATTTTTCAAAATTAAAAGTGTTTATTTATTAATTATATATTAATTTAGGCAAAATAAACACTAAATATTATGCTAAATTATTATGGATGCTATAATTTAAAAATATATATATTTATGGTATTATGCAAAATAAAATATTTAATAAATTTTTAACTTTTATTCATTGTGGTTTTCCTTTCTTTTATGGTATTATACATTTTTTAACTAAAGGTTCTGCTTCCTTATTCGTATTTAAATAATCTTAATATTTAGACTTTATGAATAAATATAAAATAATTTTTAATAATGCAATTTGAATAACGCATAAATTTTAATATTAAGAACAATTTAGTTCTTATAAGCATTATTAAAAATTATTCTTAACTTTAGTGATTTTGAAGAAATAATTGTTGCTAGTTTCAATCATGTTTGAACAAAATAAATACTTTTTGTAATACAAGCGCGAAAACAATTACATTTATTATAAAGTGCTTCTTCCAAGACTTTACTATGTATAAGAGCAAGTATAATATTTGGTTAGCTAGTTATGTTGTTAGTATTATATATTATTTGATTAAACGATATGTAAGGAAAATATATGAGATAATAAATCCATGTCTAATTTAAATGCATTATATTGTATGGGTATATACAAATGTATACATACATGCATAATTTTCAATCTCAGAAAAATAACAATTTGACTTTACACATTAAATTTTGACTGAAAAACTGTGTTATATATTTATTAACTGTCAATTAAATTAATTAATTTAAGCATCAATTTATTGGGTGAAAGAGGATAAATTATGTTAAATTTTACATTTCGAAATATCTTCCTACTTGTGAAAAAGACAGCATAGAAAAAATTCTAAATTATGCTAAATTGCCTGAGTAAACAATTACTATTTTTTCATCAAACAAAAGTGCTGCCAATATGTAACTTCCAGTAATATTTTGAACACTTGTAGTTTATCAAGTTAAAAAAGAAATCCTGTTCAATAATATCAATGAAAGCGGAATGCAATTTTATTTAATTGTTTTGTATATTTGTATATAAATTTGTAGCAACACTTTAATTGGTTAGTATAAGTTCACATTGAATTGTTAGCTGTTCCAATTTGTAACTTTAATTTATCAAAAGATTAATCATATTTATTTTCAATATACTTATGATTTCTTATTATATAATATATTTGGTTATTACATATAATATAACATATGTATATCTCAACTATAAATAAATAGATCAAATTACGTTTTGACTCAAAACTTAACCAGAAAATGTTTGTTAGTAACTTATACGTATACTTTAAAATTTATAAATCACATGCATACACATAATTCATGATAGCTGTATAAACATAAATGAAAATAAAATGAAATTTCTAAATAAATTATATACATTTCATAACTATTTTTAATAAGAATAATATTTGAGAATTTTAAGACAAGAAAAGGTGTAATGTTATATATATAAAATATTTCGTGAAAAGTATCTATCTGCAAAAAAATCGAAAAGTGTTTTATAAGAAAAATTGTTATAAAGGAAAAGTCTTTAAGAAGCTTACCTGAAAATATACTAAACTAGAACATAACTGAAAGGTATAAACGACCCATGCTTTCTTCATAACTGTGTCTATTTTTATCTACTTACTTACTATATTAGGTACTTGTTTTTCAAATCGATCACTAAACTTATGGAAACATGTTAAGCACATAAATAGACCGTATTTTAACGAGAAGATACACTGTGCTATGTAATAACACAGCAAAATTAATTATATAAATAGGTATAAAATTTGCAGTTAAAAACAATTATTGTCTACTGGCGTCTACGTATTTGAATAAGTACACATAGTGCATAATTATCTGTCTATAAAAAAATAATTATGCGAACTTATACAAAAACTTATGTATATGTTGACAAAAAAGGATCAGTCTGAAATTAAACATTAATAATCAACATACCGGTTTACCTGAACATTTGTACTAAGTAAAAGTGTAAGTTTTGTGTGGCTTATTCATAGTTTTAAAGTACGATTATCATAAAAAATATATTTTAATAATTATAAACTATTACTATATTTATCAATAACATCAATACTATTTTTCAGTAAAAAATAACTACACGCATTTTTAATTTTTTTTATCAGAATAATATGCTCTCTGATGATTCAATATTCCAATATGTTTCAAATAGCTTTCTTCATAGAATATATACATTCATTGTGTTTCCTTCCATTCCAATCATTAATTTTAGATATACAAGCGCTTCAATATTATGCTGTAGTAATATAAAACAAAAACTATATTTAAAAAATTGGTTAATTAAGAAATAACAGTATTATTTTAAAAATAGTTATTTATATATCATTCAGAAATTAACCAATTTTAAACAATAATATACTTTGTCAAAAACAGTATGGATAAGGGTATCTAAAATGCTTTAGTTTCTATGAAAATTACTTTAAGAATTCAATATTGTAATCAAATATAATAGACGAAATTAATGTTATATACTATGTAATGGTTATAGTTTAATATGTATTATTTTCTTAAATTAAAGTGATGCAAAAGATTGTACTTATGTGAGCACCAACTTGAAAGTTGCATGCATACCGTTGTAATATCTTGGTCTCAAAGAAGTGCTCAAATATTGAAATATCTTGGTCTCAAAGGAGTGTTCAAATATTGTAATATCTTGGTCTCAAAGGAGTGTTCAAATATTGTAATATCTTGGTCTCAAAAGAGTGTTCAAATATTGTAATATCTTGGTCTCAAAAGAGTGTTCAAATATTGTAATATCTTTGTCTCAAGAGAGTGTTCAAATATTGTAATATCTTTGTCTCGTGTTCAAATAATGTAATATCTTGGTTTCAAAAGAGTGTTCAAATGTTGTAATATCTTGGTCTCAAAGGAGTTCTCAAATGTTGTAATATCTTTGTCTCAAAGGATTATTCAAATATTGTAATAAGTGTTCAAATATTGTAATATCTTTGTCTCAAGGGAGTGTTCAAATGTTGTAATATCTTGGTTTCAAAAGAGTATTCAAATGTTGTAATATCTTGATCTCAAAGGAGTGTTCAAATATTGTAATATCTTTGTCTCAAAAGAGTGTTCAAATATTGTAATATCTTTGTCTCAAAAGAGTGTTCAAATGTTGTAATATCTTGGTCTTAAAGGAGTGTTCAAATATTGTAATATCTTTGTCTCAAAAGAGTGTTCAAATGTTGTAATATCTTGGTCTCAAAGGAGTTTTCAAATATTGTAATATATTTGTCTTAAATGAGTTCTCAAATGTTGTAATATCTTTGTCACAAAGAATTATTCAAATATTGTAATATCTTTGTCTCAAGGGAGTGTTCAAATATTGTAATATTTTTGTCTCAAGGGAGTGTTCAAATGTTGTAATATCTTGATCTCAAAGGAGTGTTCAAATGTTGTAATATCTTGGCTCAAGGGAGTGTTCAAATGTTGTAATATCTTGGTCTCAAAGGAGTGTTCAAATGTTGTAATATCTTGGTCTCAAAGGAGTGTTCAAATATTGTAATATCTTGGTCTCAAAGGAGATTACACACAATTTTATTTTTTCATCATACATTTGTTTTAGTGGAAATGAATAAAGAACTACACACTTAAATATGTCGATTTCACGTACATATACAAATATAAACAAGCTTTTGTGCATGCATCAAATCAAAGATAATACCATGCCATTCTTTATAGGACGTGTAACTAGAAAAAAATCATGGAAACTGCCTTGAAAGTTCTTACCTGTCAAAAGCAACGATAGAGAGGGTAAAGGCGGAGGCCCCAACAGTTGCCCCCTGAAGATAAGCGGTGCTCCGACAGACGAGGTCTCCCCAGTACCAGCCTTGAGATATGAAATATAAAAGAGAAACAAGGTTTTCATACCGTTTCATACCATATTCATTTTATAGCGATTCATAATTTTGCTTTTTATTTTTATATAAATATTTGTAAATAGTCTAGTTAATTTTCAGCATTTTATTTATTTTCCAAAGCATCAAAAAGTAAAAACATAATACATATGTCACGAATATTTCAACTCATAATATAAATATATAACAAATTCTAGAAAAATATTTATTTCGTATTATATTATAATTTAACGTTCATTTTCGCATGTACAACTATAGCTTATCAATTTTCTCTTTAAGATAAGATTACTTTGCTCTGCTTTGTACTGTGATACATTAATTCCATCATTTTAAGAATATGCAGTTTGCTGCATTTGTAAGAGTAAAAGAGACTATTTCATTGCATTAAGGATCACTAATCGTATTAAGAATCACAATTCTCTACATCATCAACAATGTTTCTCATCGATTATTATGTATGTAATTGTACTCCGAATGAATTTCCAATTATGGATATAGCTATATGTAAATATCATTAATTTATTAAAGAATTTATATCCGATTTTTTTACTATAATATCAACGTAATATGTTCAACTTTGCTTTGTTTTTGAAATAATCAGAAAAATTATAATTTTGGATATTATTACATCACATTAGTGAAAAGTTTTTATGTTAATTAATATATAAATATACTCATGCATCAACTATATTATTTGCTTTAAGTTGCTCGTTGAACAGCGAAACATGTTGCATATTAAACTAACACTATTTTTCCATGACATCGTGTTTTTTATATTATATTAATTAAATGTAAGTCCATTTTTTTCAGTAATACATTTTTTTACTGTATTATGCATAAAAATTATTATGTACAATCTCAAATATTAATACATCGTTTACAAATTTTAAAAGCATATTAATAATAATTACTAAAAGTTCGTGGTTCTAGAGACTGGTTACTTACTTCAAACAGCACTATATAGTGTATGTTCTAAGAAAATATATCAACTATGTGAAACACATGTTTAGTCGAGAACTGTTATTGCAACGCTTAAGATTCATTTGTAAAGTTCTATTTTTATATTGTTATTGTATAAGAGAAATAAACGTGGAACATTTTAGTAAAATTAAAATTTATGGTTTCATAATACTAATAACTAATGCATTTTATTATTTTATTATTAGTAATCGAAACCATACTAACATTCTTAATTATATACTCATATGTTTTTAAATCTATACATTGAAAATTGAAATTTTGGGGTATTTTCGGTTAAAAAATATAAATATTATCCTAGATCAAAGCACTTCTTCTTACTCGTACAATTGAAGTGGGTACAACAACAGCTCTACGCTGCAACAAGTTTGTAGCAGCAGCTGTTCTTTAAACTCAAATATTCCTGCTATATAAGATGTCACTCCACTGGGAGTTCTCCAGCCACCGCACACCTCAAATCACCCAATTTAGTCTTTATAGGAACAATGTGGTGCCGAACTTACCGATACCAATCAGTTGGATAAAACATTAAACGAAGGGAAAACCTAATCGACATTAATATAATAAAACTCTCGCAAGTGGCTCACTGAATACAAAAACAGTCTCCCAAATAACTCTAAGAAACAATATGCACTTAATATATGCATTTTATGCGCAGTGAGACAGTACAAAACTTGATACGAATAAATCAAAATTCAATAAGATATTATGTACTCTATGATTATCTTGAGGAAAACATATAGATTTTGGTCGACTGATTTGTGTACATGCTTACTGTAAATAAATATATCTAAATAATTTTAAAATTCCTTTGATCGACTCATGTGTTTCAAGTACAAGAGGAGAGGTGGATTTAACTTTTAATTTATGTTGTGTTTATTTTATCCGGTTTTTATACAAAAAACAACCGTATTTTCTACTGTAAACACATTTTTAAATATATTGCAGGGTTATTATATAGTACTTATTTTTGTAAAACTTATTATTTTTAAGATATTTTAAAATACATATGCGTATATAAATATTAGAATGTGTTTAATAAATTGTAATTTATACATATATTCGTATTAAATTGTTTCCGACAGTAATTAGAATGTATAATATATTCATGATATTTTGATAAAGTGTCAGTTTTAAAATACATTTTTTAAATGATAATTATGATTTTATAAATAAATTATTTTCTCATTTTATTGATAGATACATGTATTAAAATGTATTATATCATAATAAATACCTATATATACATACTTACTTATATATTATAATAATTGTTGTGTTATTTTTAATAACATGGCAACGTGCATCAAAGAAACACGATAATTATTGATTCGTAATCCTCAAACAAAATTATTCATTGGAGATAGTAATTTTACTAACAAAGGCATCATTACTTATTGTTTTCTCTGTATTTGTTTACTGCGTTGAAGCATTAAATAACACTTTATTTTATTCTGGATCCAACGCACAAATTTTCTATTGTTCATATATTATTCAATACCTTCATAATATTAGCGACTACAATAGAGACTAAATTTATGAATTACAACAGTAATTTTCCTTTAACAATTATATTAAGATTGTAATTACAAAATAACAGAATAAAGTTATACCTTCTCACATAGTTAATACAAAATTAAATTTTAATTGTCAGTATTCTTGTCAATGTCGTTAAAATGATAAGTAATTTTATCTATTTAGTCTTATCTAACTCTTTTAATTCGCATTATTAAGAAACTTAAAATGGCTGAAAGGCTAAAAATGTTCAATTTTAATTATAAAATTTAGTAAGAAATAACACATACATCATGTTTATATCACGTCGTAAATTGAATAATTCCCTCAAATTATGTCAAATTAAGATATATTCACTCGCAGCAGAAAAATAAAGTGTAATCTAAAAATTTTAATAAATGTCATTATAATTTAATTATATTGAAAATATATATTTGCTTTTAAGAATTATTAAATAAAGTATACGATTCAATAGTATAGTTTATTCATTTTATTAAATAATTTTATATTTATTGTATTTAGTGGATGAAATTTGCTATTTCATTTATTATCGGTAAAATAATCAGTTGAAGTTGATAGATTTTCTGGACTATAAGACAGCGCCATCTTTTGTATGCAAGAAAATTGTCTTGGAGAGCAATACTTGATATCCATCGTCAAGCTAATTAATCCCCGAAATCATCTTCATTTTTCCACAAGATAATGCTAGATGTCTCACAATATGGCTACCAAATGTACTGTTTTGCATTAAATTTCAAATTTATATAGATGTTCAATATGTGACTATAGCTTAATCTCTAAACCTAAAGTCAATTGAAAATCTCCGACGATCAACAATGAGAATATATTGACCAGTGCGATGATTGGATGAATTTATTCATGACTTTGATGATCTATGAATCTATGAAAATGCATTGTAATCTCATTAAAAAATTGATCGTAGCCCAGATGGATTGAAGTGAGAAGGTGAAGGTTTCATTATTTACTGAACATTTAATTCATTTCAAAATTCCAGTTTATAAGCACAGTTCAGTGCCCTTTTACAGAGTCACAGCATACTGATTGATTTGAATATTGTTTGTTGTTGAAGTCAAGATTTATTGCAATACTTATGGTGTTTTAATAATTGATTGTAACTACTATCATTATTATCTTTGATATCAAACAAGTCATAAAAATTTATTTTAAAATCCTTCATATTAGTCTTTTTTCCTGTCAGGTGTGTTTGTAAATAAAGATTAACTTAATTTTACAAATTTATGTTAATTTTACAAATAGACAATTTAAACAAAGTGAAAATTTCAAATTTAATAAATCTAATATCTATTAAATATTAAATATTGGAAATCTTTTGTCAAATGTATATAATGCAAATGTAAAGTTTCATTTTATTTTACTTTCCAAATTCCCAACGGGTGTGTAATTGTATATATAACTTACTTAAGACATAAATTTGGTCAAGAATTAATTTTTGTTTAATTTCAAAATTAAAGCATGATATATTTCAAATTGAAATGTTTCATATATTTCCATTTTAGTAAACTAATATAAATAAATTTATAGCGCCTCATGTTTATTATTTATATTAATCATAATGGAATAAATTATCTATCTACATTATAAAATTTAATCAGAAAATGTTGTTTAATTAACTAAATAACTTCTTATTGTATTACATCCCTAATAAAATATATAAACATTGGATATTTGAATAATTGTTTAATGTTACCATATAAATAAATAATTTTCTAAATCTACTAAAAAAGAGGTTTCAAATTACTCTGTTTCCTATATATACAAAAATTGTCAGATGAAGTATATGCATATACATAACCATTTAATTATATAAAAATTGCATTCACGGATAAATTTAATTTTGATCGTCAATTTTCTCTTAAAAAAGTCTGAATTCTTGCGCTTCAAAATGCTATAAAACAATAATTCTCAAAGTTCAATGAAATTGCCCAAAAAGTCTAAAAGGGATAACAAGTAGCATTAAATTATTTCTGAGTTTTTAAACGCAAAATTTATCGTTTTACACACATAAATATAAATATGTACATAAAGATATACAAATTGTGAATTGCAAACTGCTTTGCAGAAAGAAGCCTTTATGCTGATTATTTTGTTAATCAAAACTTGCACAAATAGAGCAGGAAATTCTCAAAAGAATATTGTTAATTTTGAAAAGACCGCCGAAATATATATAATTCTATCTCATTCTCTCCTTCGTGACTTTTCTTGATTTGGTGATTGACCTCAAATGTGTTCAGATATTTCGATCCATAATTTTACTCCTGTCCACCTAATCTGTATTTCGTTTTTCAGAGCCTCACAGCTTGCCCCTATTACCCCCCCCCCTCCGTCAAAACTTCACAACGTTTAACTAAATTAATTTTCTAAAACTTTACAGCGACTTTTGTTTTATCATTTGACATATTTTATACTCACAGTTATATATGCCATGAAAAATAGTGTTTTATTCAAGTTCTCCTTAAACTGTATAAATATGAATAAAATGACTACGTACTTTCTTCAAAGTGTATTCATTTAATAAATAGTAAATCAATGTTAGTAATATTAAAATCTTTTTTTGTGTCGACAAAAATAAAAAATTAGTTATTAAAACATCATTATTTGGACTACTTCTCCAAACGTAAATTATTTTACATATTTAATAACTTAAACTTAAATGTTGACCCAAATTAATATTTTAAAAAATATTGACAAGAATATACCGGAAACTAAAATTTCAGTCAAACTGGATGATTTTATTTTTTAATTAAACAAAATTATAAATAGCTATAAGCTTCAGTAAATATATAATTAATTCTACTAAATTCTTCTAGGTATTTGACATAATTTAATAATATACCAAGCTAAAAGTGACAAGTTTATATTGAGACCTTTAAGCTCCTTTAAACATTTCAATTTATATGAATTCATACTTAAAAAGTCCACATACATATAATGTACATAGAAATCTAAATCGCAGTGGAAATAGAGCTTACAGAACTAAAATTGTTTATATAATATAACATTTAAAATTATGTAAGTAATATTAACCAAATTTAGAGTTTCATCAACAAATTGAAATTTCATATGTAATTATATATATGTAGAAATATGATCAATATTTCTTTAAATAAAATATGTAAATTTATTTAAGGGTAACAGTTCGTTCTGTATAGACACTATATTTTTAATATATGCATTTGAAGTTTATTATGTAGAGCAATTAAACATACACAGTATTGAAAAACACTTGTATATTATATTAACATTATTTTATTTTGCACTTCAATGCCATGTCTTTCTTATTAAAATAAGTAATCTTTGTTCTAGTTCCAATAATAGTCAATCTCTTTTCTTTAAATTCAATGTATTAGATATACATATGTAAGTAAGTCAAAAGTTTAAACATTAGATACAAAATAACATGTAAATTGTACGTGTATAACAACTCCCATTACAAGCGTGCACTCCAGATTCTTCAGTGAATATGTATAAATAAGAAAAATCACATTTTGTGTGAACAGCTTACAGATTTATCTACTATGTTTTTAGTCGTATAAATTAAAATTTTATAAATCTGTACTACATAACGTTGTTTTATATTTGCATGAAGATGTATTCAAAGAATATACATAATTCAAGCACAAAGGTTTCACTAATCTATCTGTCCAATTATCCTTTCAGGAGCGATTCTACAAATTATACGCGTCAAGAGATTTTTCCCAATTATATATAATCAGTTGAAGTAATTAATCCGTATGATAAATATGAGAGCTACTACTAAAAGAAAAAAGAAAACAATGAATGTTTCTACTTTGTAATCAGCATCGAAGTGCAGTGTTTTAGATACCTCTGCATAAAAGCATTGACCTTGGCAGTTAAATTGGCAAACAAATGATTGCTTACGAAAATAGTTAGTTAAATTTTAAACATATATGCAAGTACGTACATATCAAAATCAACTAAGTATGCCTAAAATTGTAATTAGTTTCAATGATTTAGTTAGTTATTTAGAAGAAAGAGATAAACGTTCATAGATAGTTAGGGACATGGATAATAAATATACAGCTAAGGAAACAATATATAACATATAATTAAAAAATCTCGTTATTATTATATCATTCATACGTAATCAGAAATAAATGCAATTTACTATCCCTCAAATAGATTGATAAATAAAATTCTTCAGCAATCACATTTACAATGTTACATTCGAATATGTTAACATGTTTAGGTTATAATTTATTAGTAATTAACATCTTATCACATAGACAACATTTAAATCTACTCTTATATAACTAGTTTATTCTGATACTTCTGAAATATCGCACTATATAATATGCTATTAGTCGTTTTAACTGTACTTACTAGTATTATGTAAAATACAGCTATATTCGATGCCTCGTAATTTACACCACAAATAAAACTTAATGACTGATTTTCAGATATAAAAAATTTTGCACATCACAGTGGAAGAAAATTAGTTTTCTTAGTTTCAAGTTACCTCGAACACCTACACCATTTACAGTGAACTTAAGTGCTACACGTTTATTGATAGGCAATATTCTCAGTTACAATATATTGACTTCGGCATGTGTTACACGAATATAATTTATCTGATGCATTTTTTGTTCAAATTCTATTTCTACTATAAGTGTGCATATAAAACATATTAAGTGACATTTCGCTCTGAAATCAAGAAAGTTTAGTTATTAATACTGTATATATGTAAGTAACAAATATTATCTAGAATCACAAATACACAATTTTACACAAATGCGTATTTTAATAAAAACTATCTGTATAAAACAATATTAAACATATTTTAAGTATCCTCGTATAAATATATATATATAGAAACTTGGCTTAGTACAAGTATTTAAGTTTTCCATTATTTGTCTTTTATTTTGAAGCTGTAGAATTTACCTAATTATACAAATGCAAACATTATAGTTTTAATTTAATATGAAAGCATATTATAACCTCAAAATACAGAACGATCACAAATAATGTCAATTCTATTGGAGTTGATAAATAAATTATAAATATGTTAAATGTACAAAAATACAAATATGCATATGTAATATTGCATGAGGAGGTAGAAAAAAATCAATAGTATAATCAATTACAAATATATTAATTATGTATAGGTAATACATTTAAATTCTTCACCAACAAAAACAAAATATTTGAAGTGGTAATCATTAAAAATTAAGAAATACTAAAATTTCTATTAATTAAGGATGAAAAGTTCTGTTTTATTTTACTCCACGACAATAAAAAATGTAGGCCTTTATTTTTAAAGAAGAGTAAACAAGGAGGTACAGACTCAATATTTAATTAATACGATTGGAATTGTATTTCATATTTGACAACTGAATTAAATCGTTTTAACACAATTGATAAATCCTATGGGATTTAAACCTGGCATGCCAGGTGTAAGACAATCGTCAATGCCCCTAGTGGGAACTATATAGTTATATGCATTGAATTATAATTTAGAATTTCACTAAAATATAAAAAATATATATCTCACGTATACATACTCAATTTGTCAGATTTCTAACATAAAATTAATGCAATTATTCTCAATAAAAGTAATATTTGATTAACTGTTTTCATATTTTTAGTAATAAAAATATGTTTCATTTAAAGGTTAGACATATTTATAAATATTATAATATACTTCTAAATAACGTATTTTTAATAAAAATTAATACAATACATTAAATAAGATATTAAAATAAAAAATTATTTATTTATTTATTTGTTTGTTTGTTTTAACCATAAATCTGTGCGAGGACAATCAAAATGGGAAAAAACGGAACCATAGATATTTGTTTTACTTTACATACAAATATATAAATTATATATATTATATATACTATATATATACTTCATATACTTGTATATATTGAAGAATTTCTATGAACAGAACAATAAAACAGCACAACATCAAATTGTAGCAAATTTCTTAATAGTTAAAAGTAATATGTTTTAAGTATTTTTTTAATATGCAAGCATTTTTCGGTTAGGTAGGCAGAGAATTCTAGAGTTTTTGGCGATCATTGAAAAAGCATTACAGTGAATCTAGTGCAGGTTGTAATAATAGAAAAGTATTGTGTGATCGTAGACAAAGATGTTATCCAAGGGTGAAATATGAAGTAGATGTTTGAGTTATTTAGGGCAGAGCCGTATAGATATATAATTAGCAATGAAATTAATTTGAAACAAATCATGTTTATAGGCTTTTTCACAACTGATATGAAAGAACTTTATAAATCATTAATTTATTGATATTTAAGGTCCTCTATAAGCAAGCAGTCTTACAAACATAGTAGAAACCAATAATGTAATTTGTGCTATAGAAACATAGTATTATGGATCAGTGAAATAATTATTTTTCATTCTCATAAACAGCATGATTTAGGGTGAAATATAGCATTAATGAATTACTTCAGTCTTTGATTTCATAATACGAATTACATATATTTGGGTGTTACTATTAAATTTAAATGCATTTAATCGGTGTACTTAAAGCTCTAAACCAAAACATCAGTCCATGGTTTACAATAACTTTCTTATTTAATTGAAATTAAACTCAAATAATTTCAAAACTGATACATCTTCAGCCCCTGATTTATATATTTGAAATATATTTATATTCAAAAGACATAAACCAAAATACCCAACATTACTTTTACAACTGCTTGTACCTGTATTCCATATAATACAGATATATTTAAAACCATTTATGACTCAATTTTAGACAATTGTGCAGATAATAGCCGTATACAAAGGTAAGTAGGTACTTGGCGATGATGAATTAATATATATGTATTAAACAAAAAAACTGAAACAAATTCATTTTATATTTTTATCGTGAATACAAATAAATTTTATATTTAAATAATTCAATAAATTCACTATAAATCATTAGCATATTTTAAGTATGAATATTATATTAACATAAATTGTTTCAATATAAAAATAGAGTCGAGTAGATTCAAGTGTACAAGTAAGATTTATTTGTGATATAGGTTTGTACATTACACTAGTATTTACATAAATTAATTCACCAGATGAATATAAAATATGTAATTCACTCAAAGGATTAAACAAATATGTCATACAAGATGAAAGAATTCCCCTCAATATATCACATCTTTGGGATTCGGATATTCCCACAGCATACTTTCGTACAATTCTAAATATAAACACTTGATATCAGTATCCTCTCCTCTCGTTTTTAACATCGCATCTATCACCCGATTTAGGCAACCTCCATTAATGCAGTTTTCTACTAGACATCCTGACGCGTATTTCTCCCTTAAAGTGACTAGGAAATGTGACATAGTTTGAGATGAGAGAGATGCAACAAGTTTCAAGCGCTCTGTATATTGAAGCGATGTAGTGTATAAAAGATGGTAATGTTTGCATATGTGCAAAAACCATCTAGCAACAAGCTTCATAATTCGATTCTCCGTTATGTGAAGACAGGTGACACCATACAGACACAAGTTAGGGCTATACTTTGTGATTTCCTACAAAATATCCGGCGCAAATTAGAAAAAGAAATTTTTTTATCAAAAACTGTGCTATGTGTACATAAATATACAAAGGGATAAATAAACGCACACTAAAAAATAGATTATCTTCGCAATGTAAAAGGAAATAATTATCAAATACATTCGCTCCTCAGTTCTTTCACATCTTTTCTGGTCTAGTTAAAAAGCTACTTTTAATTAAAACAAGGCACAAATTTAATATAAATAGGTATATATATTATTTTTTAGATAGAAATATATTTTCAAAATATAATTTATCATCCAACTGAATTATATAAAAATGCAGCGAATTATAAGCTTGTCATCTCAGGAGGAAAACAAGATCCAAATAATGTAATGTAAATGGATGCCATTAAATTATATTATATATATATATATCTATACTACGTGACAAAAAACAGAATATTCAATTGCACGCATCTTAACTTAGACGATCGACTGCAAGACGCTTATAAGGCTGCAGGATACAAATATAGGCTTCAATTAAAATCGGGCTTGACCTAGCCATTGAAATGTCACGGCCAACCTTGACAGTGTTATCAAATCAGTTATCGAATAGGTTATTAAATATAATAATTAAATTATACTAACTAAATTATAATAACAATATCTCTAAAATCTCACAATAACTTTTTTACCAAAAAATGGGCAGTAAAAACAATCAAGATAATTATTAGGATATTATATTAGCGATCCAATTAATCAGTGAACAATTACAAAATCTCGTTAGCTATCTGCTACGATTTTATTTACGTGATTTAACCTCAATATTTGATTAGTAATTTTATGACCAATGGTACGTACCAAAATTCACATTTGTCTGCACACTGCCGCTGAGTTCCCTTCAAAATTCAGACAATCAATGCGGCCGCTGGGTTTACCCAAAGAATATTAAAAATCGCTTTTTTCCTTTCACGACACAGTCTTTTCAACGCTTGACAATTTTCTCAATCTTTTCAACGCTTATTTATTATTCAAGATTCAAACTTATTAATCAAATTCAAACATAAGAATTCGCCATTCCAAAGAGATCACAAACATTTAATTAAATTTTGCTTTACCAAAGACATTTTACTCAACATATAATTACTCAATACTTGTAATCAATAGACGCACCGGTAGCACAAATCAATTAACGTTATCATTCATGGTCGTACCATATCTGTGGGAACAACAGTTAGAATTATTTTTGATGAAATAAAGCTCCCCCAAGCAATTATTTATAGATGGATTAGTGAGTTCAGAAAGGGTAAAAAGCTTCCGAGCAAGAGCCTTGGAAAGCCAACAAAGACAACTCCTAGAAGCGACAGACTTCTCTGTAGACTAGCACTCAATAGCCAGACCTTCAGTGGTCCCCAACTACGTCAGTGTTTGCACGAAGCGATTTTCTTCGAACGATTTACAGGCACTTTGAAAGTGTTGGCATCATGAAGCGAAGATGAGTGAGGGTTTCTTATTTGAGTCCAGCAAATATCACAATTATACGTCTTCGATGGTAAATGTCGCGTGTGCATTAGGGTATGGGACGCGTCGTCTCTACGGACGAGACTCAGTTCGGTGGTGATGGAAGCCCTATACTCTTTACTAAAAACGCAAAATCTGTTCCTTTCCGATCTAACACAAATTGAATGATATTATAAAATAATATTTATCTAATCTTCTAATTCTCTTTAGCACGTAGTGTATAAGCTACAATGTAATTGTTTATTATTTACATTAGCGCTGACAATATTAAGTATATAATATATTCACGTCAAATGCATATTTTGCCTGAAAGTTTTATAATAACATATTTAGAAAAACCATCCATCATATAGTATTTGATGAAGAGTAAACTACGAACAAGCAAATATGTATATTTACCGAAAAGCTTTAAATGTATTTAATCTATTAAAATTATACAGATAATTAACTTTATTTCTGTTTCTACTAAAATTATTGTATGTCCAAAAATTTCAACAAGTTATTTAACGATTATTATTAGTAAACGAGTTAAATCATACTGTAGATTATTAGATTAGATTATTATTAGTTTAAAAAATAATTAATAGTTAAATAAATAGTTAATATGTTTATTTTGTTTAATGCTTTAAACTATAAAAAATGTGTCAAGAAAAATTGGAATTCCAGCAAGAATGAAAATAAAAATAAAATCTTTTTGGAAAACAAAAAATACAAAAATTAACAAGAATCATTTAGATACTCTTATTTATTATATAAAGCATAAACATTTTAAGTTCCTCCACCATTTTTATGTTTCAATAAAATTAAATTTATGTTAGCCCAGACCAATATTCTTATCAATACATATTCTTAGCTAAACATATTTTCAAATTTAAAAATTTAAAAATAAAATTGTATTATTGTCTCTAAAAAACAGTTTTTTATTAAATACCTGCTCCGATAACAATAAAAAGTGATATTTATCGAAATTCCTAAGTTGAAGAAATATTGTATTGCTCCTGGTGAGGTGAGAAAGGAGGGATGATTAAAGAACTGTGAGAATATAATTGTGTTTGTGTTGTGTTGTGTTGTGTTGTGTTGTGTTGTGTTGTGTTGTGTTGTGTTGTGTTGTGTTGTGTTGTGTTGTGTTGTGTCGTGTTGTGTACACATATTGTGTGTTACTGAAGAAGCAACTCGCTGGTATATGAATAATTTATTACTATAATGAAATATTTACCGCACGTGTAAACTTTTCTCTTCTACAAGACGATAAATTCCTTTTAATTCAATATATTTATTCAAATGACCTTCACTTTTAAGCTAAGTCAAAACCGATTGGTATCTCTTACAAAGTTATGGCATGAAATCATTATAGGTACGTAGCTTAATATGCTTTCCCTTTAAGACAGAGGATAAAAAACATTTGATATTTTTTATCATTGATTTTATTCTATCTACAGCCTGGTGTTTTAAATGATTTAATATATTAATGGAAAACTACTTGTGTAATATCACGTCGCATGCGTTTGAAATAAAACATCCCTTACTTAATTATTTTCATGTAAAGTGAATTGTTTTCTGATTTTTACATTCCAGCATTTCTGTTGTGAAGCATGAAAAAGGCCATTTTCCTATCGTACAAATATAAACATTCTAAATGTACAGAAATATTTAAAGAGAATTTTATAAAAATTAAACATTTGCACCATTTCTAGATGTAGATTAATTTTACCATGTTCGTCAAATAAGATATATTTTTCATTCAGATATTTTATATTACAATATATTTTGATAAAACTAAACAGTTAATGATCAAAGAGTTGGTGTACATAACTTAAATATCAAATATTTTCCAATATTAGATAGTTTTTCAAACATGAATTATAGTTTTTTATCAATGTAATACATTTAGAAGTAATAAGTATTAGTCTTACTCAAATATGTTTGTAATACAGGCCCTCATTTATATAGATTTAATGGATCGTCCTCTGTATTTAGTTATCTTCTTATAAACAAACAATTTATGCATAATTTATACTTTTATAATTTATATTTACGATAAAATATAAAATATAAAATAATTTTTGTATAGTATTTTTCAAGTTACATATATATTTCCATGACTCCATTAATTACAGGTTAGTAGTGCATAAAATAAGCTCCAGATGCTAAACTGTTTTAAAGATTTCTTCCAATGCCTCATTAGGATATAACAGCTGTTTAGCAAAGATTTATTAGTATATATTAGGAATTATAAACTTTAATTAAATATTTCCGGAATTTTAAAGCTTGTCATTAAAATTAGACAAGCAATTATCTTATCCTATTTCTTTAAATTCAGTTAAAAAAATTAAATCATTTTTTTACACCATAAGTAAGAAAAGAAAATGTCACAGATTTTACGGACATAAATAAATTTCTATTCAGCGTTATCTGTTTTATGCATACGTGATAGACATGTTACAATTATTTATGTGATTCCAGATATTACATTTTACATGAATTTAAGCACTATTGACAAAAATATCCCATGTTTAAATAGTTTTATTTAATGATGCCATCTGCTTTGTATTGTGCTTTGTAATTAGAAATAGTTTATAAATTACTAAACGATTAAAATAAAGATTGGTGTATGGACTTGCAATTTTTAGACAATGATTATAATTTATCTAATCTATGGGACAATCTATTAATTTGATTATAAAATTACATATTCTGTTGGTCATGTATCAGAATCTACATCACATAATAATTGTTTTTACAATCTAATACTTAAGCAGTAACGTTCCAATATTCTAGTTACTCTTTCAGTTTCACTTTTATATTTGATTGTCGCGCTATTACACATATAGGGTGTAATGAAGTCAGAAGTCACATACTTTCAATATTCTCCATTATAAGTCTAATTTGTGGGAGGGAGGGTCAACTGTAGAGTTTTACTTATCCAAATAAATAACGACGTTTCTGTCTTTCGTGTCTAATGTAACAATTTCGATAATTTAACAGATTAAAATAGACTAATCAACTCAATATAATTGTCATATAGATAAAGTAAATTAAAAAAAATTATATTCTTCCACATTGTAAACGGACCTTTGAGTTATAAACAAGTAAATAAAATGCAAATTTTAGAGAATTACTATAACATAATGCCAGGAAAATAAAGATAAAAAACTTTAATAATCATTCATTTAAAGGAATTCTAAAGTGTCGTTTTCAATAGTTAAAAAAATTATTTGTGTGCTTTATTAAGCACATTGATTAATTTGCCACATTTAGGATTTTAATTAAATTAATATATAAAGATAAAACAAAATGTTTCTTAGTTCATATAAGCATATTACAAATATTTTAGTGAATTGATTCATCAAAATGAATATTATACATAAGAGATCAATAGAAAAACTGAATTCCAATAATGCCTTAATTAAATTGCAGTGAAGCAGTGAATCTTTTTCGCTCCAGATTACTGTCACTACAAATTATGCAAAACAAAATCATGGAAAATGCAACCCATTCCTTCCACGAGTATAGATGAAATAATTCAGTTTGTTTCGAATTGTCGAAATTTTAAAATATTTTTTTCCAGAAAACCATATTTATTTTTTAATAATTGTATAAAATTAAGTAAATGTTAATTTTTCTTATTTCTAATTAAACAAAATAATTAATTATTTCAATAGTTATTTGAGACGATTTTAATAAATAGATATCCATTATTTTTAGTTAATCAATAAAATTTATGTGTAAAATTGTTCAATATATTCATGAACTTCCTATTAATACTATTTTAATAATGCGATATTTCTAAAATTTCATAAAATTAGTTATTAATATTATATTTTAGTTTTAATTGTATAATCCCTTAGGACAATAAATAAAATGCTAATCAAATATTTAAAATAAGCAAACAGTATTGACACTGAATTAATAAAATAATGCAAAACACACAGCACAGCAATTAATTATGTACCTATATATATTACATGAGAAGTTTGGTTAGTTACTACTAACCATCATCAATCTCAAATGAAAAATAACACACTGAATTGATGTAATAAGTTATACTCAGTGTTCAATATATTTAATATTTAAATCAATATATTGCACTATTTTAAATTCATAATGTTTAGTATTAACTAACCGAAACATCTCATTTAATAAATATATTATCCTTTTCTACTACAAGTTTTTGCATTTATCTCTCATTTCCATTTAAGCAGAATATATATTATCCTGGTTAAATGCTCATGTATATGTATATCGTAACTAAATTATATTAAAATGTTTTACAATTTTGTTTTATATTTTATATTTCCTATTTCCTATTTCGTATTTGTTTTCTATCATGCCATATCGGTAAAATTGCTCCAAACCATTTTTATAATAATAATCACATAAACATGTTTTATATTTTAATTGTGTTTTGGGATTTTATTATTTATATAACCTCGCATTCATAAAAACATAAGTATGTATTTATACATTCATACAATGTTAAAATTGTTTGTCTATTATTTTGATTTCATTAATCAAAGACTTGTTTATCTAATAAACGTTCTATCGTTTTCAACAGTTAATACGTTCTTAATACGTACGGAATGTTTAATTAATCATTATCAAAAATTGGTAAAGATATTAAAATGTACTCTTAATCATACTTAACTCTATAATATGATCATATGTGCGTGTGGGTGATATATTCGTACACATGCATATATATATATATAGTTTAATTAGTTTAATAACGATAATAATAACAATAAATGTCTAATATTATAAAAATATTTTTTTGATAATGTATGATTCGAAAGAAATAAAATTGTTTTATTTTTTAAAGCAATTAATTTCGAATTTTGAGTGTAATATGTAACAATATTTATTTCATAAATTATTCTGTTTTGTTTTTCTGTGAAAGTTTTCCCATTTTTCCATCACTCTTTCTGATCTAATTTTTATAATTAAATAATTTTGTCAATCGCCGCATATCCAAATGCCGAGAAAGTTTCGCTCTTTGTGGAGCTTATCAGTGACATGTAGAACATCGAACCTGGATTTTCACTATTATAGAGCAAACACTATAGCCGTTTGACCACCGGAGCTCGGTCGCTTGGCAATGACACTTTTCTAGCCATAATGACAAGTCCGCATCACACGAACTATAATATATTAGAATGTATGTTAAATTAAGTACAAGTAATGATTATCAACGTCATCACTTCTTCCATTAATGACTCAGCTAACGAATTTTGGCTGAATGATTGTAATTTTTATTTATAAATTTGAATAGTGAATATAGAAATACTCTGCTATACAATTTGTTTTTAATTTATAGATAATTTTATATACCTTTAAACCCGGATATCTAAAAGAAATGTCCATGTTTACTAGCATAGACTTGAAAAAACAATATTTATATTAAAGAAAAAAATAATTAATGTACCACCTTAACTTAATCAATATGAAATGCTAAACTTTACTTTGAACGCTTTAAGATACGCATTTTGTTCAAACATATAATAAGTTTTAAACTTTATATTTCAGACTTTTTATTTATTTTATTGTTAGTGTAAATGACAATTTCTAATGAGAAATTAAAAATAAAGTAAGATGTATTTAGTTAGTTTATCTTGATTATTTTACTGGACTAATAACGATTAAATTATAACAAAGTAAATTTCAACTGTTTACTAATACTGTAACTAACAAAAATAGTTTGTCAGTAGAAGTAAAAGGGCATTTTGAGGCCGCCACCGTTATCCACCAATCAGTCAATCAGTATTTTGAATTTTACAACATTTTCGTTAAAAATGAAAACATTTGCTTTAAAAAAAACATTTGCTTTAAAAAAACTTGCGCTATCGAGATTGTGTTTCAAACAGCAAGTAAATAATGTATAGTCAATTTAAACACAATAATAATAACAAAAATCTAAACTCGCAAAATTCTAAACTGCTTAGCAGCACGTGCAGTACAGACAAAATGAAAGAAAACTTAGTTAGAATCAACGTGCGCAGCCATTTAATACTGTTTTGACCATTTGTTGAGTAAAAATAAATCATGAAGTTATAATGCTGAAAATAGACCGTGACTTGTTGTTACGCAGAAATCAATCGTTATTAGTATATACATAAACTACTTTTTTATTTAAGTAGTATGAAAATAATATATTAAATTTTATCAACATTTTCAAACGTCTTACTCCCTTATTCCTGAACTCCCGTACTCTTATACAATGTATATGAACTCCAGAAAATCTTTAACTTCGAAACTCCTTAACTCCTAAACTTTTCAATTTCATAAAATCTTAGATTTCCAATCACTTGTACTCCTAATCCTCTAAACTCTTATTTTTTCCAAAAATACTATAAAAGTTTACTTAAAGTTTTTTAAACTCCTAAAAGTAAGTATGTGCAGTTCAGTTATGATGTTAAACATAGACCATGACACATAAAAGTTTATATCTTTTCATATCTATCTACATATACCATATTTTAACTGAAATTTGAATATATTTCAGTCATAAAAAACAAAATTGTATGTTAATAATAATTATCATTAATATACAATTTAGTTATTTAATTTAAGGAAAATTTTAAAAAATGAATTTAATAAGCCACTAATGAAAGTTTCATAGTAAACATAATTTAAAGTTATAAAGATGATTTCAAGATTTCTTTGGATCACAGAATATTTTCTGAAAATAAGATTAAAACTACTATATCAATAATCCCATATAACCTTGTTTTGGAAAAACATTTACTCCTGTGTTTAAATTAATTAATCCATTTTCTCGATGACATCCTGTTTTGTTAACAAAGCAAAAGAATCCTGACTATGAATTCACTTAACTTGAATTCTCTACATTTATAGTCATGGATTATTATCTCTTTCAAACAGTCAATGAAGAAAAATGATAAATTATACATTTGAATCTCGAGGACCATTATTATTAAACTGAACATTTGTTTAAGCAAAATCACAAAAATCGAAAAAATGTGTAAATTAAACAAGACAGAAAAATGTCGTATCATTTTTTGTTCATTATCCTTTTGATATCTTTTATATAATGCAGCCAGGATATATGTATATATTTATTAAACTATACGTCTGTCTAGTATATATAAAAATCATAATCAATAAATGATCATTAGTTTCAGTTTCAGTTTCAGTCAGAAGGGGCAAACCAGATCAAGTTTATACATTTAAGAATTTAAACATATTTTTTGCTAATATTTCGTACGTGTCATATTATCAAAATCTAATTACTAATTGTTCAATAATATAATCTAATAGATAAACTAATCGACTAAATTGTTGTCTATATAGTATATGTTTAGCCCAGTATGCAGCACCACTTGAAATAGAGGAGTAATCTTTAAGTAGGTAGTGGAAAATTTAGAGACTACTGTGGAAAACAAATTTAACTTGCGCAGCTCTAATTTTTCAGTCTACTTAAACCCTATAATTATTCTAATGCCCATGGTCGTAATAAATCCACTAAAACAGTCCTAAAATTTGATCACAATTCAGCGATCGACTAAAGTTAATTGAATTTGCGGAAATACTATCACAGATCACGATTAATTAAGTCTGTCAAGGCAAAAGTTTCAGATTCTAAAAAAGACTGTCTTATATTTGTATAGATAATATATATATATATATATATATATATAAAACGCGTATATTTTCTTTTCCTACAGATATACACCCAAGAAAAAATCGTCTACACCAGTTGTAAAAAATTTCTCACGTAATCCACTTTTTAATTTTCTCACTTGTCGAACTAAAATTAAATCAATTTTAAGAATAATATTTTATTTGTTTAATTATTTATCTGACAGGTATATGGGTCATTTTTAATTATACTAATATTTTATTGCATTTATTTCTGTGTGAATATATATGTCAAATTTTTTAATATTAATATTTATTTAACTTGTATATATATAGTAATGTAATATAATACATTTGTTCCCATTAATAGTTTTGATTAAAAAGAAGAACACGTCGGTAGAACATATTTAATACATCTAACTATAGTTTCATGGCATATCATCAGAGATGTACAGCCAAAGCGAAGAGAATTTCTACGTACAACAGTTATATAAGTGAATAATTTACAATCAATATTAAAATGAACTTTATTATCTCATGTTTATATGTGGTGATCAAAAATGTCTGCTTAAAAATTTAAGATTTCCACGTATTTTAAGTAATATTTTATCTAATTGTGGTATAGAAGATATATAGTGGATAAAATATCACCCAATTTTTTTCTTTTTATTTTCAATTCAATTATAAGTATATAAACAACAGAATATATAATCATTAGAAGTAAAATATAATTAGAAAGTATATTCGCTTCTCTACAGCATGTTTATTCAAATAATATTTTAAATTTTATCAATTGCAGTATACAAAAAAATAATTTGCTTGCATGTTATAAATAACATAATGATTCATTAATCAATAGTGTATATACATATGAATACCATATATTCGCCTCTACAAAATATACATTTAAAAGGGATCAGTATAAACGTCTTTAAACATTGTCTACAAAATGACTCGAAATTCAAGTCACTATGCTATTCTACCTATCCACAAAATCTTTGATAAATGATGTTTAATAAACTTAAATTTGTGTAATTCGTGTAACGTATATGAATAAATGTAAAAAAAAATTTTTTTACAAGCAAAATGACACAACATTTTTTAGCTATTGCATGTAGTTGGTCCAACGTGTATCTAGGTAAATAAAAATATGTCATCTTATATACCATACCTTTGTGGGTGAACATAGTTATACGTTTTTGTAGAAAATTAGTTGTCATGTCCAGTAAAATTGCTGTGATGCATCTATGGTCACCATTATTGTATAACATGCTGTGGATATTGTGTAAACGTGGTCTCATGAGTTCTGACTTACATAATGACGTAGTCAAACAACAGCCATGAAAACATACTAATTGAATTGTTGGCCAAATATATTTTGAATTTTACATATATATAAATACATTATATGGATTGTATGTACTAATTAACATTAAATCTATTCAAACATAGATATAATACACTCTAGATCTATCATAAATAGGCTCGTTTATAACGTAATATATATTCCTGCAAAGTAAATTTTGCCGTTGTAAAAGCTCCAAACGGATAATAAACCTGAGTGCTAGTCAAATTGAATTTAGGAATACATGTACACAGTAAGGCAGGTAAAAAACACTGCGGCGTTAATTGCAGGTTCATGTACCAGCCAATTTGTTCCAAGATAAACACTATAGGCTATATATGGACGTCATATATATCTGTGTATTCCATTCCCTTCTCACAATTCCTCCTTTTCATTGACAAAACTCGAAACCTTTCATGTAAGCGACAGAAAATATTCTGCAGAGGAAGTTAATACCATACATATTAGTGAAGTGCGTTCGTCACCACTAGCATGAGTATATAAGATGTTGGTTATAGTAAGAGTATATAAAAATACAATGTTGTGAATGTTATTGGTTGACTCAGAATTCTGTTGAAATACATGAAGTGTGTATACATGGCATCTATTTTAAGCGTAAACTTATCACGTAGACCACCTTTTATTGATTGCATTTTTTATATTTTTTTATCGCCAAAAATGGCAAAAAGCTGGTTAGCTACAGACAATTTTAAAAGATATAAATTCATTCAAACCAC